>CAIGRF010099496.1:23388-54075 GCA_903798235.1 Fraxinus ornus
AAAAAAAAAAAACATAAAATACAAATTCTACTTAGAAAAATAAATATTAGAGGATGTAATGAAGAACATACATAAATAGTAAAATCACTAAAAGAAGAATGTAAAAATTTACCAAAATTAAGACTGTCGATGAAAAAGATAATTTAATTGTTAATACTGATAATTCTGATAAATATTAGACAGCTATATTGAAAACAGATTTGAATGAAATATGTAGATATTCAAGTGGAACTTTTAACCAAGCAGAAATAAATTATACTACTCATGAAAAAGAATGTTAACAATTATTAGAAGAACAAAAAAGTTTTCATTATTTTTATTATCTAAGAAATTTATTATTAGAATTGACAATTCCCAAGTTGCAAGACTAATTAAAAAATTGTTACCAATGGAGCCTCAATATAGAAGGTTACATAGATGGCAAACATATTTGTTAGTTTATATTTTTGATATTATTCATATTAAAGGTATAAATAATTATCTTACTGATTTTTTAAGCAGGAATATCGAGTTTGAAGATAGATAATATCAAACGGGTGATATCAAAAATAAAATCTGCGACAATATTTGTCAAATATGAAGCTGATGATATAAAAATTGGGATGGAGACATTAGCTTGAGTTATAATGTTAAATTATTACTTGAGATCAGTGAATCCCATGCCAAAGTTACCAATGAAATGAAAGATCGAATTGATCCTCTTGAAGCACAATTAGCGTATATGGATACAAACAGGGATACAAAGATTGATGCTTTAGCACAATCTCATGATACTACCAGGTTAACACAAATAGGTACACAGCAATGCGAAAGCAGCAGTGGACCCAGTGGAATAAAAAAAGATGTAATAATGGAAAGTCCTAGAAAAATTAAAGTCAGGACTGATGAACAATATTCCAAAGTTATCCAAATCAAATCTGAAGAAGATGAAACCCATTTATCATCAAAAAAAGAAGAATATACACAAATTTCAAAAATTGTCTATGAATTTGGAAACAATGATACTTATTTTATTTCACCAAGAGATCATGTTTACCCAAGGGTCCAATAATGAAATGAGCAGATCCCATAATGACAAAGATGATATATGATTATGGATTCCTTGATATTATCTATCCCAGCAAAGATCTTAAGGAAATTGAAAATTTTGATGAAATATTTAATTCCGAGGTATCAAAATATGCACGAGGAAGATCGATCTATCTAAAATTTTATTCAATAAGTCCCGAATGAGATGGAAGGATATTTTATCCAGCATAACATATTATAACAATTGGACATGTTAGAAGAAATTTTCATATTGCAGTTGGGAAAGAAGATAGATCAGTTCCAAAATTTACTAAGTCATGGATAAAGTCCAGAAAATTCTTAGGCATAAAAGTTCTTTACAATATTGCAAAAAATCTTTATGAAAAGAAATTTAGATGCCTATGCAAGTATGAAGGATGGACTTTAGTTACGAATAATGGAAAAGAAAAACCCAAAATTATGAAAGAATATATTGAAAATTTTGACACTCATGGAATTAATGGAAGCATATCCATTATGCATGAGGCATGCAGGATAAGAGAATGCCCCACATGTCGGCAAAACTGATGGAAAGATTCTTTCAAGATAAGATGTGAAGAAAAGGTGGACAACTGCAGGCAATAATAGAACCACAATAACGTAGTGGTTAGACTCTTGTAATAATAGAGCTCCATTATCGGAGTATGATGTAAGCAATGATGCAATAAGTTTAATAATTGTACATCATGTAGTTGTATAAATGGAGGCCTTCGGGCTAGATGAAAAGCAGAGTTGGTTAATAACTAGTTAAGCACTCTGATTGTGAGATAGAGTTGGTTAACTACTCAACAACATTACTGTAGTTTAGGACATATGATTCATTACAAATTGAGATTACCATATTTTTTTTCATGAAGTACAAAACGACCTTGTTTTGAGTGACTATAATTGGACTTGTACACTTTGTTCAATAAATTTTTAAACTTATTTTCCTATTCCATTTAGTGTGATCCATTATTCCAATTTAAATTTTTGTTACCCTTGTTATCAAATATTTCTTTAGGCTTGTACAGTGCAGGAATGAAGAGTCTTCAAGTTCGTGTTGTGATGGAAAACAAATTCAAACATATTTTTCATCGTTTACCAATGATTTTTATCCTAACTCCATTGTTTGGTCTCAGTCTTAAGTTTTGTAGAGCGAATATTGATTGGAATTACTTCAAATTATTTTAAACTTTACCTTGAAAACATATCATCGTTTCGAGTTAGAATTTATAGATTTGTGGAATTCATATTGTGGTTTGAGCTACAAAGATTTAACTTTTTTCGAGTCCGAAATGTATGATAATCATATTAAGCTTTTGTGGAAAAGATAGGAGACGGACTTTTTTGGCATTAACTTGGCCTAAAAATGAACTTCAATTGGAGAATGTTATAAGGGGTTGTTCTTTTTGTGTTTCAATTTTTGTGTTTTGTATTTTGTGTTTTGAGTGTCCATTTTGAGATTGTTGAAAATGTGTTCTTTTTGACAATTTGAAAACACTCAAAACGCGTTTTGAAAATTTTGGTTTGATTATAATAGAAAACATCTTTGTAAATTTTTAACTTGTTAGAGAACACGTTTTCATTGTTTTGGAAAATCGAAAACAGAAAATGACTTGAAAATTTTAAAGAGAATGGACCCTAGATTGAAATCTTTGCTTTGATCCGAGATGAGTTTTTTATACAATAATAACCCAGTCTATGGAAGAATCACGCCAGAGAGAGAGAGCCAAAACAAGAAGCTCCTTTTTTTTTCTCTCTTTCTATTTCTCCAGAAAGCAAAGTAGAATAGAATGAATCAATCCGAATCCCAAGTCACAGCTAAGCTTCAGAAAAGAGGCTCAATTAATCACAGCCATAGGATCTCATCTAAGGTCCAGATTGAATTAGAGAAAGCACAATCCAAGCAACAACAAACCGGCGAATGGGAAATAGCCACGTGAACTCAATCTAAAAGGTTGCATTTTTGGAAACACGTTTTTTAACTTTCAATCTTCACCTTGGTTCCAAAAATATAAACTCCCTACAGTATGCTTAAATGGTGCACTAATATGTGGAAGGGTCTAACATCATTGCCCAAGTACCTGCAAAAGAATGATCCATTATCAATATGTCGAATTGATAATCAAGCTTTATACTTACCTGTTGAAAGTATTTTAGTTCCCATATCAAATGGATATTAATCAACATGAATTTTCTCAAGATTAACTTCACCCGAAGACTTATTTTCCAGAAAAATGATACTTCACCTTAACATATGTTGTCCTCCAATGATGGACAAAAATATTACCATTTAACAATATACTTTGACTATCAATGAGAATAATAAGAGTATCATGTAGAAAATTCAAATCATACAAAATTCTTTCAACAAATGCATTCTATCACAGATTTCAGTCAAGTCCTTAGACACGAAAATTGGATTTAGTTAAATATGCCTCCTCGCAATCCCTAACCAATAGGTAATCAGGGATAAGATCACTTCAATTATCAGGGTATAAGTTTCCGTTACAGATTTACCATGAGGTACATCGATCCTCATCAATCACAGGTTCATAATCATCAAATTGAGTGAAGACATACTTTGACAACTTCACCTCATCTTAAAGTTTCTAATCAGATTCAATTATCTCAGAATCATCATCTTAATACTTGTTATCCATAAAACAACATGTAACCTTTAACCTCATTAAAATAGCCTAACATAACACATTTAATTGCCCTAGGCTCCAACCAGCCCTCAATTTGGTGTGCATCCGCTACACACCCAAATACCCTAATGTGTTAAATTCGAAGGCTTTCAGTCCATAGTTCTTGAGGAGTCTTAAACTCGACAGAACTAGATGGATATCTATTAATCAAATATGCTGTTAGCAAGGCCTAAAACAACTAGCATGCACTCGACCTTATTCATCAAGGTCTTATTCATTCTTTTCGCAACCCCATTTTGTTGAGGTGTGCACTTAACTGTCCTTTATCTCATAATTCCCTTTTGCTTACAAAAGTTATCAAAGTTTGCGTTACAAAACTCTGGACCGTTATCTATCCTTAGAGTTTTTAACTTCTTATCTAATTGATTTTTCACAATTTTATACCAAATCTGGAATTTATGAAAAGTCTCGGATTTAGCCTTTAAAGGGTAAACCCATACTTTTCTAGAGTAATCATCTACAAAGGACAGAAATTACTTATTTTCACCAAAGGTGTGTTGCTCTATTGGCCCGCACAAATCTGCATGGACAAAATTCAAATGTCTCTTTGTTGTATGTAAACCTGTCTCAAAACTCACCATGTGAGACTTTTCCAACACACAAGTCCTACAAAAGTTTGAAGGTTCAACAAGACCTTCACCAAGTGACTTTTGGTCACTCAATTGCTTCAAACAATTATTTCATATATGCCCCATTCTTTTGTGCCTCAATTTAGATTTATCATCAGTAACACTAAGGAGATTAGCTTCTTGTGAAGCAATAGCATCACCCTTCAGGTAGTACAACCCATTTTTCTTAGGTCCTTTCTTTACAACAAGGGAACCTCTAATGATTTTTAGTGTATTAATCTTAGATGTGTTGGCATATCCTTCATCCTCAAGGACTCCCAGCAATATAAGATTCCTTTTAAGATTAGGGATATATCTTACATTCTTTACCTGCTTGACAATACCATCATACATCTTGATGGCTATGTCCCCAATATCACTAACAATCTGAGAATTATTATCACTCATATAAACCTTTATAGGTTCAACTTCCCTATAATTGTAAAACCATGACCTGACGAAACTCATATGAAATATACAGCCTGAATCTAAAATCTAGTCTTGACTAATGTCTTCACAAGACACTGTCAGAGCATGCAAGCTGTCCAATTCATGACCAACAGTAGCATTGTTCAATTTCATATCATTTTGATCATTTTTCTTCCTTTTCCACTCGAAGCAATCTCTCTTAAAGTGTCATATCTTCCCACAGCCATAACACTTCTTGTTACTTTTACCTTTGGATTTAGATCTCCCATTTGACTTCCCTTCAACTTTCCTTTCTTGAAAGTTATTCTCTCTCCTTTTATTTCTCCCGTTTACTAACATAATTTCTTCCTTAGCGTCTTTTGATTCCTTTTTAACCTCTAAATTTCTCGCTCTTAAGGCTTCTATAATAATTGCTTGTGATAATTTGTCCCTTGAGTATTTTATTGCATTTCTCACATCTTTGTAAAAGTCAGGCAGAGAATTCAATAAGATGACAGCCAAATCTTCATCATCAAATTTCTTCTCATTACGTGCAAGACTCTTCACAATTATATTAAAATCAATTAGATTCATGTCTTAAGTCTTTTCTCGTGTCCATCCTATGACTAAAAAATTTCTCCAAGAGGTAAATCCTATTTGGCAGTGTCTTAGTTATAAATAAAGCATCAAGTGCGGTCCATAAATCCCTAGCATTCTTAGCTTCATCAACTTGTCTAACAATATCATCATGCAAATGTAAAATTATAGAACTATATGTAATCTCATTCACTTCCTCAATTTCAGCAGGTTTAGCTTTTAATTCAACAAAAAAATGTTTCAGGATCGTCAAGGAATTTAGCAATCCTTTGTTGGACTAAAATAACCTTTATTTTCTGCTTCCATATCGAGTAGTCACCATTTCCATAGAATTGTGATAGTTCGACCTTCGAACCCATAACGGATTCAGTAAAAGGGTGACTTGAACTCGACGCCATTTGGTAATCTTATTTACATATTCCACAAAAATAATCGGAAAACGTTTTTGGAAAAAACACTTCGGTTTTACAAATCAGTCAAGAAACAATTTCAGAATTAAACAGATGAAATGAAAGTTAAATTACAGTGAGTCATGTGTGTGAATATATGTGCGATAATCAGCAATAACAGGTAATTCGTCAATTAAAAGTTATGCAGTCCAGGTATATGTAACATTCAGCAATAACTAATAATTCGTCAATCAAAAGTTATGCAATCTAAATTACAACATATATCAATATAGCATGCAACAACGGACAAATTTTCACTAGACAGGAATAATTAATTTCAGGAGTTATATCAGTATTAGAAAGATCTCACAAAAAAACTGTTGTAAAATAGTTTTACCTTCCTTAGTATCAGTTTCTTATCAAGAAGCAAAGAATCCAGCAGGTCCACCTCCAATTTAGTGGAACAATTACAGTAATACAACTTGAAACACTTGATCAAACAATATCAATAGGCGTTAAACAATTTAACAACACTGCAGTACTTTTAAAGGTCTGCAGAATCCTCTAATTTTCCAACCAGTGTACTCCAACCCAAAATTGGTTCAAAAGACCAGAATATGACCTAAAGAAAAACGTGTGACTGGTTTCAAAATTTCACGGATTGCTGATTTTGGAAAAACAGATTTTAGCAAGAATGTTTTAATTGAAATTTTTCAGAAACCAAAAAAATACTCAAGAACCCCAATATAGGCTCTGATACCAGTTGTTGGGTTCGAATAACCCAAATAATGCATAAAACCGATACACACAAGCATGAACTAATAAACAGCATAAACGAAATCAACACAAAGAACACGAAATTGTTCACCCAGTTCAACACTAATGGCCTAATCCCTAATCTGGAGGGGGAGTTCAACTACCAGCCCAATCCACTAGTGCACCAAGAAACCTTCCAGAGAGATTTTACAATGGAACCAAATATCAGACTATTAATCAAGTTCTAGTCATAGATCAAACAATGATCTCTTAGAACTTCAACATAGAAAATAAACCTCAAGCTACATCGCATAAATCGTTCATAACAGTAACTAATCAAAACAGCCAAATAAACAGACTCAAGTCAATGCTGTCATACGCGAAAAAGGACCCCAAAATATACAATAATAACCCAGTCTATGGAAGAAGGAAGAACCACGCCAAAGAGAGCCAAAACCAGAAGCCCATTTTTTCTCTTTCTATTTCTCCAAAAAGCAAATTAGAATATAATGAATCAATCTGAATCCCAAGTCACAGCTAAAAGTCACAGCTAAAGCTTCAGAAAAGAGGCTCAATTAATCACAGCCATAGGATCTCTTCTAAGGTCTAGATTGAATTAGAGAGAGCACAATCCAAGCAACAACAAACCGGCCAATGGGAAACAACCACGTGGGCTCAATCTAAAAGGTTGCATTTTTGGAAACACGTTTTTTAACTTTCACATACTTCATATGGTATTGGAGCTAACTTAATTGGCTATTCTCTAAATGTGTGGTGCTTTTTTTTTTTTTGCCTTCTTTTTAGATTATGTTCTTGATTTCATTCCTATTTTGTTTCTCTCTCTCCACCATGTCAAAAATTCCAAATCTACTCGTCATGTTACTGTTGGGTCCAATCCCTTAAAATTACCCACAATCAATTCTCATTCCAACCTGTCCAGATCACCATAATCTGCCTTAATGAGAATAATTTTCTCAGCGGGTCACAATCAAGATGTACATTAGGGTCTGAGGCAAAAATTGGCTATTTGATTATTAAGACCAAAGAACCAACAAAGTGTTAAAGAATTCGGGTTCCATCTTAAAAATTCAACCTTATTAAGGGTAGTAGTCCAAACTCTTATAAATTAGTCTATGTTTTCATTTTTATTCGATGTGGGATTATATCTCTTAACACGTCCCCGCAAGATAGTGTCTCGTTTGAGAAGACCAATCTTGAAATCCGTGTACTCAATTTTTTGAGTCTTAATCGGATCAAATCGCTCGTTGAAGATTAACAGGCTCTGATACGATGTTAAGAATTTGGGTTCTGATGGTACTAAACCCGAGCTCGACCTTGGCCTACCTCAAATGGGCTTTTTAGTCCATTATTGAGATCGGACCATGGTCGTGGTCGGGCCCATACTGATCGACCCGAATGGCCTGACCTCATCCCACTATTTTGGGCTAGTTTCAAGGTCGGGCCCCGTCAATGGATGCTTTCTCATCCCCTAACTCACGTGTCCTCCCTCGTCATACGTACCCCCAGAATACTAGTTCAATTCAAACACTAATTCCTCAGTTCCCTTAAGTTTCACTTTCCTCAAATAACACAATCTTAACACAACACAAACACATTTCATAAGGTAAGTTGAGTCCTTTTAGGATTCCGCATCCACCATCTATAAATACGCAACACAACCTCATTATTCAGGTACATTTTTCATAGCATTCATCATAAGTTTCTCTTGAGCACTTGTCCAACTTAAGCATCGGAGGGACGACGAGGACATACATTGACGCCTTTGTTTCAGGTATTGAAGATCGGATCACGTGGAGTTCTTCCATCTAGTTCGAGTTTACCCAGGTACGATTTCTGGTAGTATCATTGGCGCCATCTGTGGGAAGCGCTACTAGAAGCCATGGTTAACACATGTTCAGGACATCTTTCGACAAGCTCATCCACTCCCAACCAACCCGCTGGTACAGATCTCCCAGTCCCTCAGGAGGTTATGTTAAAAGAACCACCACATCCGCTCACGACAATTGCATTAGACGCATTCGAGGAACTTCGCCGCAAGTGGCCACACTGACTCAGCTACTACACTAGAGAAATACACTCTCGGCACCATTCCTGAAAAGTGGTAACATTGTCGAAGATGAGGCTCCAGGCCCCAGTCACGGTGATGCTGAAACATCTGGCATACCCCGGTACCCCTCGGCTCGAGATCGGTCGCAATGGACTCAGCCGATCTAGCGAGATTATTCAGGAAAGAATTACAGCGAGAATACTTCACAAGTCTTATGTAGTAACATGATTCACCCTGAACACACCTTTTACCTCCGAAGTTTTGTCATATCCCCTGTCGGACCGATTCAACTATCTTCGGGTAAAGGAGTATGGCGGGACAACTGACCCCATCAACCACCTCAATATATACACTGACATCATGAACTTACAAGTTGCACCCGACGCTATGATGTACAAAGCCTTCCCTCAGATATTGACTAATGCCGCAAGAGATTGGTTTTCCACATTAGAGACCAACTCCATATCTTCTTTTTCGGACTTGGCTGACAAGTTCTCTACCTTCTTCGCAAGTAGTAAGCACATCAGGAAGACAGCTGCATCACTCATGTAGATGCACCAAGGACCCAACGAGACTCTTCGTAATTTTATGACAAGGTTCAATAAGGAAAGACTTCTGATCCCGGACCTACATATCACATCTGTAGTTTTTGCTCCTACATATGCAGTAAGGTGTGAGGCTTTTAAGATTTCCCTATCAAAAACTCATCCCAAGTCAATAACCGACATGCTCACCAGGGCTGAAACGTACATTAACATGGAGGAAACGATGTTTTCAAGGAGAGATGTCCCACCAGTAAAGAACTCTATTTGAAGAGGCCCCATGAGTCTGCCCAACGTTCGGATCTTTCTCGGAGCCAGTCAAGATAAGAAGCCGCGCCAACATCCTTCACCCAATTGAACACCGCGAGGTCGAATATTCTGATGGAGATCAAAGACCTCAAGGAGTTGAAGTGCCCCCCAAGCTACAATCCCCTCCTGAAGCTCGCGACAAGAGTAAATATCGCGACTTTCATAGAGATCGAGTCCCTAATCAAGAGGGATTTTCTAGGTGCATATGTAAGTCGAGACAAGCGTTCCTAGAATAGTTAGAATAAGGGGAGGCCTCCTGGCGATAGAAGGGATCAGCAACCGACCGCAGGTACCATCAACATTATTATCGGAGGAACAACCTCAGGAGGCGACTCTAGCAATGGGCATAAGCAGTATGTAGGACAATACCCCTTAATCTCGAACATGGATATGAGCAGTATAGAAGACATAACTTTCGAAGCAAAAGACTTGGAAGGCGTGTCTTTTCCACATGAAGATACCCTGGTTATATCAACAATCATCGCTAACTTTGATGTGAAAAGGATCTTGGTGGACAATGGCAGTGCGGCAAACATGTTGTCACATGAGGTTTTTGGGAATATGGGTATTTCAGTAGAGCAGTTAAAACAAGTCAAAACCCCCTTCAGGGTTTCGGAGGCGGTATTGTACTTACATAGGGTATTGTCAGTTTACCTCTTACTTTGGGATCAGAGGAAAAATAGGTAACGCAGATCACGACGTTCCAGGTTGTCCATACTCCTATGGCCTACAATGCTATACTTGGAAGACCATTATTGAATGGGATCAGGGCAATTGTCTCAACATTCCACCTAACAGTGAAACTCCCTACAAGCAAAGGGGTCGGATGGTTCGAGGAAGCCAACAAGTGGCTAGACAGTGTTATGTGACCGGTGTTCAGGAGATCAAGATGGACGTCATGCAGTTATCAGAGATGGAGCTCGAACTGTACCATCGGGGTAGGCTCGCGCCAGTTGAGAAAATGGATGAGGTAGAGCTCGAGCCTGGTAGGAAAGTTACTATTGGTTAAGGTCTTGACGAAACAACCAAAGATGAGCTCATCAGCTGTTTGGCTCGCAACATTGATGTATTCGCTTGGAGTGTGGAAGACATGTTTGGAATAGACCCCACTATTGTAGTACAATACTGAACGTAAACCCCGGTGTAAGACCAAAAAAGCAGAGGAGGAGACAGTTTTCGCCTGAAGGACGAAAAGTCATAAGAGAAGAAATTGCAAAACTCATCAGGGCCAACTTCATACGTGAGGTCCAATACCCTGATTGGCTCGCCAATGTGGTCCTAGTCAAGAAGGCTAACGGAAAGTGACGGGTCTGCATCGACTTCACAGATAACCCAAATAATGCATAAAACCGACACACACAAGCATGAACTAATAAACAGCACAAACGAAATCAACACAAAGAACACGAAATTGTTCACCTAGTTCAACACTAATGGCCTAATCCCTAATCTGGAGGGGGGGCTCAACTACCAACCCAATCCACTAGTGCACCAAGAAACCTTCCAGAGAGATTTTACAATGGAACCAAATATCAGACTATTAATCAAGTTCTAGTCATAGATCGAACAATGATCTCTTAGAACTTCAACAGAGAAAATAAACCTCAAGCTCCATCGCATAAATCACCCATAACAGTAACTAATCAAAACAACCAAATAAACAGACTCAAGTCAATGCTATCATACGCGAAAAAGGACCCCAAAATATACAATAATAACCCAGTCTATGGAAGAAGGAAGAATCACTCCAAAGAGAGCCAAAACCAGAAGCCCCTTTTTTCTCTTTCTATTTCTCCAAAAAGCAAATTAGAATAGAATGAATCAATCCGAATCCCAAGTCACAACTAAAGCTTCAGAAAAGAGGCTCAATTAATCACAACCATAGGATCTCATCTAAGGTCTAGATTGAATTAGAGAGAGCACAATCCAAGCAACAACAAACCGACCAATGGGAAACAGCCACGTGGACTCAATCTAAAAGGTTGCATTTTTGGAAGCACGTTTTTTAACTTTCACATACTTCATATGGTATTAGAGCTAACTTAATTGGCTATTCTCTAAATGTGTGGTGCTTTTTTTTTTTTTGCCTTCTTTTTAGATTATGTTCTTGATTTCATTCCTATTTTGTTTCTCTCTCTCCACCATGTCAAAAATTCCAAATCTACTCGTCATGTTACTGTTGGGTCCAATCCCTTAAAATTACCCACAATCAATTCTCATTCCAACCTGTCCAGATCACCATAATCTGCCTTAATGAGAATAATTTTCTCAGCGGGTCACAATCAAGATGTACATTAGGGTCTGAGGCAAAAATTGGCTATTTGATTATTAAGACCAAAGAACCAACAAAGTGTTAAAGAATTCGGGTTCCATCTTAAAAATTCAACCTTATTAAGAGTAGTAGTCCAAACTCTTATAAATTAGTCTATGTTTTCATTTTTATTCGATGTGGGATTATATCTCTTAACACGTCCCCGCAAGATAGTGTCTCGTTTGAGAAGACCAATCTTGAAATCCGTGTACTCAATTTTTTGAGTCTTAATCGGATCAAATCGCTCGTTGAAGATTAACAGGCTCTGATACGATGTTAAGAATTTGGGTTCTGATGGTACTAAACCCGAGCTCGACCTTGGCCTACCTCAAATGGGCTTTTTAGTACATTATTGAGATCGGGCCATGGTCGTGGTCGGGCCCATACTGATCGACCCGAATGGCCTGACCTCATCCCACTATTTTGGGCTAGTTTCAAGGTCGGGCCCCGTCAATGGATGCTTTCTCATCCCCTAACTCACGTGCCCTCCCTCGTCATACGTATCCCCAGAATACTAGTTCAATTCAAACACTAACTCCTCAGTTCCCTTAAGTTTCACTTTCCTCAAATAACACAATCTTAACACAACACAAACACATTTCATAAGGTAAGTTGAGTCCTTTTAGGATTCCACATCCACCATCTATAAATACGCAACATAGCCTCATTATTCAGGTACATTTTTCATAGCATTCATCATAAGTTTCTCTTGAGCACTTGTCCGACTTAAGCATCGGAGGGACGACGAGGACATACATTGACGCCTTTGTTTCAGGTATTGAAGATCGGATCACGTGGAATTCTTCCATCTAGTTCGAGTTTACCGAGGTACGATTTCTGGTAGTATCATTGGCGCCATCTGTGGGAAGCGCTACTAGAAGCCATGGTTAACACATGTTCAGGACATCTTTCGGCAAGCTCATCCACTCCCAACCAACCCGCTGGTACAGATCTCCCAGTCCCTCAGGAGGTTATGTCAAGAGAACCACCACATCCGCTCACGATAATTGCATTAGTCGCATTCGAGACACTTCGCCACAAGTGGCCAGTCACGGTGATGCTGGAACATCTGGCATACCTCGGTACCCCTCGGCTCGAGATCGATCGTAATGGACTCAGCCGATCTAGCGAGATTATTCAGGAAAGAATTACAGCGAGAATGCTTCAGAAGTCCCATGCAGTAACATGATTAACCCTGAACACACCTTTCACCCCCGAAGTTTTGTCATATCCCCTGTCGGATCGATTCAACTGCCTTCGGGTAAAGGAGTATGGTGGGACAACTGACCCCATCAACCACCTCAATATATACACTGATATCATGAACTTACAAGTTGCACCCGACGCTATGATGTACAAAGCCTTCCCTCAGACATTGACTAATGCCGCAAGAGATTGGTTTTCCACATTAGAGACCAACTCCATATCTTCTTTTTCGGACTTGGCTGACAAGTTCTCTACCTTCTTCGCAAGTAGTAAGCACATCAGGAAAACAGCCGCATCACTCATGTAGATGCACCAAGGACCCAACGAGACTCTTCGTAATTTTATGATAATGTTCAATAAGGAAAGACTTTTGATCCCGGACCTACATATCACGGCTGCAGTTTTTGCTCCTACATATGCAGTAAGGTGTGAGGCTTTTAAGATTTCCCTATCAAAAACTCATCCCAAGTCAATAACCGACCTGCTCACCAGGGCTGAAATGTACATTAACATGGAGGAAATGATGTTTTCAAGGAGAGATGTCCCACCAGTAAAGAACTCTATTTGAAGAGGCCCCATGAGTCTGCCCAACGTTCGGATCTTTCTCGGAGCCAGTCAAGATAAGAAGCCACGCCAACATCCTTCACCCAATTGAACATCGCGAGGTCGAATATTCTGATGGAGATCAAAGACCTCAAGGAGTTGAAGTACCCCCCAAGCTACAATCCCCTCCTGAAGCTCGCGACAAGAGTAAATATCGTGACTTTCATAGAGATCGAGTCCCTCATCAAAAGGGATTTTCTAGGTGCATATGTAAGTCGAGACAAGCGTTCCTAGAATAGTTAGAATAAGGGGAGGCTTTCGGCGATAGAAGGGATCAGCAACCGACCGCAGGTACCATCAACATCATTATCTGAGGAACGACCTCAGGAGACGACTCTAGCAATGGGCATAAGCAGTATGTAGGATAATACCCCTTAATCTCGAACATGGATATGAGCAGTATAGAAGACATAACTTTCGAAGCAAAAGACTTGGAAGGCGTGTCTTTTCCACATGAAGATACCCTGGTTATATCAACAATCATCGCTATCTTTGATGTGAAAAGGATCTTGGTGGACAATGGCAGTGCGGCAAACATGTTGTCACATGAGGCTTTCGGGAATATGGGTATTTCAGCAGCTGCTCAAACAAGTCAAAACCCCCTTCAGGGTTTCGGAGGCGGTATTGTACTTACATAGGGTATTGTTAGTTTACCTCTTACTTTGGGATCAGAGGAAAAACAGGTAACGCAGATCACGACGTTCCAGGTTGTCCGTACTCCTATGGCCTACAATGCTATACTTGGAAGACCATTATTGAATGAGATCAAGGCAATTGTCTCAACAGTCCACCTAATAGTGAAATTCCCTACAAGCAAAGGGGTCGGATGGTTCGAGGAAGCCAAGCAATGGCTAGACAGTGTTATGTGACAAGTGTTCAGGAGATCAAGATGGACGTCATGCAGTTATCAGAGGTGGAGCTCGAACTGTACCATCGGGGTAGGCTGCGAGCCAGTTGAGAAAATGGATGAGGTAGAGCTCGAGCATGGTAGGAAAGTTACTATTGGTTAAGGTCTTGACGACACAACCAAAGATGAGCTCATCAGCTGTTTGGCTCGCAACATTGATGTATTCGCTTGGAGTGTGGAAGACATGTTTGGAATAGACCCCACTATTGTAGTACAATAACTGAATGTAAACCCCGGTGCAAGACCAAAAAAGCAGAGGAGGAGACAGTTTTCGCCCGAAGGATGAAAAGTCATAAGAGAAGAAATTGCAAAACTCATCAGGGCCAACTTCATACGTGAGGTCCAATACCCTGATTGGCTTGCCAATGTGGTCCTAGTCAAGAAGGCTAACGAAAAGTGACGGGTCTGCATCGACTTCACAGATCAAAATTAAGCATGCCCCAAGGACTGCTATCCCCTACCCCGGATTGATAATCTCGTGGACAACACCTCAGGTCACAAGTTGTACAGCTTCTTGGATGTTTTTTCTGGGTACCATCAAATTCTAATGTCGGAGGAAGATTAGGGGAAGACCTCATTTCTGGGTACCATCGAATCCTTTGTTGTTGCCACGTGTCACACATCCAAAGTCGATTCCAGGGAACCTATGTGTGCACGACACGTGGCCGTACAACTGTCATGCGTAATGGCCCATTAAGCTCGACCCGGCCCAGCTTACCTCGATGCATTTTGATTGACAGCCCGATAACTTAACTTTCAGCTGCGGCCTAAATGCACGGGGGCTTGTGATGGTACTAAACCCGAGCTCGACCGTGGCCCACCTTGAATGGGCTTTTTAGTCCATTATTGAGATCAGGCCATGGTCGAGGTCGGGCCCATACTGATCGGCCCGAATGGCCCGACCTCATCCCACTATTTTAGGTCAGTTTCAAGGTCGGGCCCCGTCAATGGACGCTTCCTCGTCCCCTAACTCACGTGTCCTCCTCCTTGTCACACATGCCCCTAGAATACTAGTTCAATTCAAACACTAACTCCCGAGTTGCCTTAAGTTTCACCTTACCTCAAATAACACAATCTTAACACAACACAAACACCTTTCATAAGGTAAGTTGAGTACTTTTAGGATTCCACCTCCTCCATCTATAAATTCGCAACCCAATCTCATTATTCAGGTACTTTTTCATAGCATTCATCATAAGTTTCTCTTGAGCACTTGTCGGACTTAAGCATCGGAGGGGCGACGACAACATACCTCGACGCCTTTGTTTCAGGTATTGAAAATCGGATCACGTGGAGTTCTTCCATCTAGTTTGAGTTGACCCATATACGATTTTTGGTAGCATCAGGTTCCATCTTAAAATGTCAAACTTATAAAAGGAAGTAGTCCATACCTTTATAAATTAATCTATGTTTTTATCTTTATTCGATGTGAGATTATATCTCTTAACACAAAGATTGAATCCAACTATGCCTTTTGGGATGTAGATAACTCCATGATCATGTCATTTGCCGGTTAATTATATGAAGAAGGAGATTAGCTTGAATTATATGTGCTATCCTACTACCAAATTGAAACTGCTGACACTCCAAGCGGATGTATTTACTAATGCAGATTGACGGGAAGTGTATCTTACATGAAATCAACTTCAGGGTATTATATTTTTGTTGGAGGCAACTTCGTAACTTAGGAGAGTAAAAAACAAAATGTTGTGCTTTGAAGCAGTTTGAATCTGAGTTTTAGAGTAGTAGCCCATGATATTTGTGAAGTTTTGCGGATTAATGAACTACTTGAAGAATTCAAATCTACTAATCTTCTCCTATTAAGGTCTTTTGTGATAATAAAGTTATCATTTCCATTGTACGGAATCTAGCACTCCATGATATAACTAAACATATAAATGTTGACAAACATTTTATCCATGAGAAACTAGAAAACAGACTAATTGTTGTCCCCTATATACCTAAGATTGAACAGGTTGCAAATATACTCATTAATGGATTGCCAAAGAAACAATTTATTGATTCAGTAAGCAAGCTCACCATGAATGACATCTTAAAGCCGCTTCAAGGGAGGGAGGGATAATTAGAATCTCAATCAAATCAAATTAATTCTTATTTGATCGTTACCTAATTTTTAGGGATAGTTTTTTGTAAATTCTATCTGTTACGTCTTGCCATCGAGGTTCCTAGTGGAAGCCACGTTGTAGTCCACGTGGAGACATTGAGTCAAATTTAATAAAGTCAACAAAGACCCAATTGGTCAAGATAAAGAAGCCAACGAAAAAGATGATCTCCATTTTCTTCGAGGCTCTAATGTGGCCGAAGCCCTATCTCTATCTGAAGCTCTCTTTGGAGTAGCACTCTTCCCAACCGAAGCTCTCTTTTAGGCAACATCATTTACTGTTTTTTAGGGAATCTCCAGGCAATCTCGAGGAACGATTGATGTAATGTTTATATTAATGAATGTCAGGAGTGTCAGCCTATAATGTATGATGGCTGACCCGTTGTCAATGTATTGAATACATAGCAGATGGAGTGACATGAGACTTCGACTTGGGAGATGATGTCACACGGTTCTAATCTAAAAACTAACACGTCGATCATAACTTTATAAACAATCAACTCTTGTAATTCATTTGAGAATAATGCAACTCTTTACACTTGAAACCACACTCAATCTTCTCCTTGCTTATTCCATATTTATTTAAATTACTTCAACTTTGGTTGAGTTATTTATGATTGTCTGTTTATATGCAATCATTTTTTATTACATCTCCACATCGCTGACTAGCAAGAAAGTGTCTTCTAGGTTCAAATGTGTCCATGAAATCTTCATTTTCAACCGTAGCTCGCAACGAGATATACCGGAATCCATTCTCTCTTAATGGAAATATCAAAATTCTGAAATGTATTGTCAATAATATTCATGTATTTAGCCCCTATTTGGGCTCCATTTCTCTCTTTTATTTTCAACTATATATTCTCTAATAAAATAATATTACACGTAAAACGTGGGTCTTTAATATTTTTTGATCACATATTCTCCAAAAAAAATACTATTTCAAAACTCATTTTTTAATCAAACAAGGGCTTAATAGATCCACAGTTATTTTTGGGGTAATTATATTACCACTACAAATTTTAATTACTACTCCACATTATGATCACACCACAATTAAAATATATTTTTAATAAATACACCACAATAAATTTACAATTATAATCCTAATTAAATAAAAACAAAAATAATAAAATATTGTGGTGTATTTATCACCAATATTAATACTCATTCTCTCAACCTTTCCCCCTCATTATTTCACAGCTAAAGTATACTGCTTATTTACTATTGTATACAAACAGCTGAAATTTCTTCCAATGAGGCGAATAAAAATGGAAACGAGACGTGTACCCCAAAAATCCTTTCCCAAACCCTGGCACCGGCTTGGCGCAGAGGGAACTGGGGAGAGAGGTTTTGGCAAAAAAGGGTAGCCTGCACTTATATTCACGGGAAAGCAGGGTAATCAATTTTTCAAGCAGGCTGCTTATTTCAATTCCATCCTCCTCAATCCTAGCACGACTATTGGATGTTGTTTTCCTAGCAGCAATGTATGTCTCAAGCAAATAGCAGTACAAACGATGATTAATGCAATTAATCTTCTTCATATATATGTAGAGTTTCTTACTTCCATCAACAACACAAGCTTATTTTGAAATAGTCCATAAACTTATTTACGGTATCCGACTTTGGCTGCCATTCATTCTTTTCGATTCCTGATGTAGCAACTTCCACGCAACGCAAAGCTTCTTTTATTTGATGGTTTTTCCGAAAGAAATGGATGAACACTTCATAAAATCATTGGTGATTATGTTTGCAAGCTTCTGGACAAAGTAAGAGACATTGTTGTGTTGCAAGAGGAAAAAGGAAGTTTTTGGTTGCTGACGGTGGCTATAAGAGTTTAATTTCTGCTTCTTCTATTTGTGTTGCAAGAGGAACAGTGACGCAAACAATACAATTGTGATACATAGTTGAGAAAAGAAAATTATCTTGCCCCGTGGAAGAAAGCAAAAGCCGTCGACAGAATAAGTATGAGCAATGAGATGTTAAAGAAAAAGAAAGAAAGAAATTATGTTTTATATTTGTTGTGTAACAATAATTTATTTAATTAAAACATATTAAAACACTAATTAGGTAATTTTACTAAGGATATTTAAGTAAATAAGAAATTTGTGGTGTATTAATTAAAATTTGTAGTGGTAATATAATTACCCATATTTTTGAGTTTACTGGTGGGAGTAACTTGACAAAAATGCCCCTTCAAATAAAAAATAATAATGTCCAACTGCATCCAATCCAAATACCAAACGGTCCAAACCAAAAGCTATTATAGAAACCGTTCAAAAGGATCATCTGCACAAATTTGAAAAATTTGGACCAATTATGCAACATTTAACAATGTTGAAGACCACTTGCGCCAATTTCCCTTTAACAATCACATAAACTTTCTGTTGTTCAATTTGGCATATCATTATGTACGCAATGCATATAAATGCAATATAGATGCATGAATACTACTAGGCGACTAATACTTAAAATAAATAAGTGTTGAATTCTCATACAAAATTTCCAACCTCGAAATTTTCTCCTACGTAAGGATCATACATCAAAATCATCAACATTGAATAAATTAAATTTTCTTATTACTTAATTATTGAATAAAACATTTCAATTGACGTTTACCACAATCAATTATTCTGCATTGCCCCAATCAGGGTTTACAACAGTAAGCATAAGCCAGTGCACTACTGTCAATTTTTGACTGTATGTCAAAAACTGAGATGAACCGCGATAAAATAAAACACCATACGCCCAAAAAATAATTTTAGTTTTAAAAAATTATGTGACAACGCTATGGTCTCACAATGTCAAAGCTTTTTGAAGTTTCAAAAGCCATAGTGCAATCTGCATTACAAACAACCGAGCTTGTAGCTGAAATTCTTCCAACCAAACAAGTGCCCGAGATAGAAAAGACCTGCTCTGTAACAATTTTGACTCAATAACTGCCTCAGAACAGACTCTTCCAACGATCAAAAATGTTTCAGAAGAGGATCCTTGCATCTGTTCAAGAAACAAAGTGGTGCTTGTTAGGAATGTGAGAGAAGTAAAATTTGTAAGAATTCTTCATCGTGTATCAAACTTTTCTTAAATAAATAAAGCAGGACAAAATAATGCCTGCGTTTGAACTACTTTTCTTCACCTCCCAAATTCGGCAGAAGGGACAAATTACTGAAAAGACGACTATTCTCAATTACAGTTTGCAGCCTAAGAAAATTTGGGAATGACAGTATATTTCAAATAAAATATTTTTTTTTCTTTTCGCATCAATTCTTTCCCCTCTACCTTTCCATTTCCCATTTACTTCCCCATGCTAGTAATGGTATAAGCTACAATCAATCATGCTTCTGATAGAATTGATGTAGACATCACAACTACAATTAATAGTTTCATTTTATCTAGGAGTTTGTCTTTTTTTAATTATCTTTTCTAATTTCTTTTTATAGTTGTAATAGGTTTTATTCTTAAATCTTATTTAGATTAGGATTAGTTTATTTCTTTTTACAATTTAGTTTCATTATTTTGGTTCCTTGTATTAATAATATTATGGAATAATTTTGCCAATAAATACAAAGGCATTGTACACTTTTCAATACAATCAATTATATATCAATACAAAGCAGGATTATTCCAATATAATTATTATTTTCAATTCTTATTACAAGAATTTCATAAACGTTTCTTCATGACCTTAATCCGATGGCCGACGAAGGTACTGGTGGCAGTCGAATCGCCGACGACAAACGGAGGCTCGACAAACTCGAACGAATCGAGGGGATCGATGAAACCCTTCATAACATCACGCAAATGCTGACTGCGTTGAGTCTTGAAAGGAATCACGAGCTCATGCAAAAGCAAACTAACAAGAATTTGTAGACTTTAACTGCTTTAATTATTGGTTATTTCAACAAGATTAAAACATGGCAATAGGTGGCTAGAGAGTTTCCTCAAGTCCCAGCTAAATTAGAATACACACAAGTTATCAAGGATTCTAAGAAACTCTATCGAGAAAATATAAAAGAGTAATTTGAAGCGCAACAAAATTTTTAAAACACGATGCACCAACAACAACAAAGTATGCAAAGTAATAATAAATCATAAGAGTAGTGAGAACTTGATATCCAAAGTATTGGTGAAAGTTTAAAATTTTAAGATTGGAAAATACTCATCTCGCTATCAAACTTCACGGAGCAAGAAATTCAAAATATGGAGGTATGTAAAATTTCACTCTCTTGAAAAGTACTACAAAGATGAGATTATATGCAACGTTGTAGATATGGACGATTGTCATGTACTTTGGGGACAACCATGGTACTATGATATAAATGCCACTTACATAGGTCGAGATAATAGATATGTGTTTAGATGGTACGATAAAAAGATTGTCTTGGTATCATGTGATGAGCAATTTATGAATGATAAAAAGAAAAAGGCTTATAAGGCAAATGATAAGGCTAAAAAATAAGTAATTCAAGATTATTTTTTTGATATGAATGTCCAGACTAACTTGCGCACACCTCGATTAATCTCACGAGGCCCTGAAATTTACGGTCGGGTACTCACCTCAGTGGCCCTGAGGGGACTCGAACTGATGACCATTGGGGAACAAACCTAAAACCTGACCAATTGAGCAACCCTTCAGGATTGGTCTTCCAAAATTATTTGTCACATTTGCCTCAGTCAGTAGATTCTAGGAAATTTATCTCCATTTCATATACTTGATCTACTACATAGTAACAAATAAAAAATATTAAGATCTTCAGTATTTTTACATTGTGATGTATAATCCTTTTGGTGATTATTCATTTATATAATTTAGTTTTTTAAACTANAAGGAAAACATGGACAATGAGGATTTGAGTCCGCGTACCAGTTCTTTTGTGTTGAAGAAAGCATCACTAAACAGTGAAAAGTAAGACTTTCTTACGAAAGGAAAAGCATCTTCTTCCTCTACCCCTCCATGAACCATAGCCGAAAATAGACATGACATAACTTTTCCTAAATTTTTGAAATATAATTTGGTAGATGCAAGTAGAGTAAAACTGAACTAAAACTCTGTATGGATAATAACCACATTTATTCAGTAAGATTAAGAAATTATAACCACATTTATTCAGTAAGATTAAGAAATTATAACCCTTCATAAATAACATATAACAAATCACGGCAAGAATTAACGTATATCACGTATGTGGCAGACAGTGATTTTCAGGGCCATACAACTAACTTCTAAACAATTATATAGAAGTTCAGAATCCGAGGTCGAAATATCTAAAATATTGTTCTTAGAACAAGTATAGTAATAAAATTCTATAATTCAGATAGTTCAAAACAATTTCATACCAGTGATTGATTAACTGCACGCAAGCAATCATTTGTTTTGAGCATTAAAAGAATAACACGAGGGAGTCTCCTCAGAAGCTCTGTGATTTGAAAAAAATATTGTGAAGCATACATCTGCAAACCAAAAAAAAAAAATAGGTTACCGTAACAAATTAAACTGAAGTACTTGACATTATCCTAATAAACATGGATAGCTATATATCAAACATATTAATTTAAATCCATCCAAACTGGAGGATAGAACCACGGAATCAAAGAAAGCTATGATAATCACAGGGCCATATTTTTCCATGTAGTCACCTGGAGTTCTGAACGATCACTGTCAGTGCCTTGGACAGCCAGATGATCAACAGCAGGATCAATAACTTTGTTCCACGGTCTCATTGTAAGAATTCCAGCAAATAATGCATAAAGATCCTCTCCAGCACCTAGTTTCGCACTATTTTCCTTAATTGCTTTGGCATCTGAAAATATCAATCCCTGTAATGAATGCCAGGATATTATATGAGAAACACCAAGGGTAAACACAATTTTTTGGAACAATATGCACCTTCCACAATGAAGCATAGTTTATTCTGGTCTGATCGTCAAGATCTTTGTATAGACCATGATCTAGCAGTATCAATTGCGGTTTTTTCTTTCCTGCACAGTACACAGTGAATATCAAGTTATACATACCCGTGTCAAATTTAGCACTACTACATGTGCAACTGAATTAACAGAAAAGCCAAAATCAAGTTGAAAGCTGGTAGAAATCTACAATAAATTTACCATCAGTACAGCAATTAATTCTTAGAAGGAAGCAGAAACTGTAAAGGAAAACAGATTGAAAATGAAAAAGTGGATCTGTATTGCATAAACTGTGAACAGTACAAAGAGAAGAGAAACGAAAATGACAATAAGGCAGGCAGGTTTGGAGAGCTTCCCCTTTCCCAAATGATTCAGAGATTTCCCACTTTCTAGAATCTACTACCCCCCTTTTATTCCCCCTCTAAACAATCCTCACATCAGCATAACTAATTCCTACCTCATATAATCCAACAGCCTCTATTCACTACAATAACCGCACCATGTTAGCTAGACCCCCTTCTTGTCATGCCTCTCATATGTAAATCATATGGGTGGTTTATCAAAAGTACGTAAATGCGCAGGGATGGAACTCAAAGGAAGACTTAATGTAGTTTCATATGCTAAAGGTCAAATCATGTGACAAATGCACCTGTTTGCTATTTGAAAAATATCTCAATCAACTTGAAAAAGTGTCAGAATACAACCTTTTGTCACAAAAATTTTTCTTAGGTTAAAAGAGTTCTAAATTAGGGTATTTCTTTGTTTCCTACGGGATATCATCCAGGTTTGAGATATTCAGTCCTACGCATTCTTCTGACATATGTTAATATTCTCATTGTTTAATTATTTATGGCATCATTAACACATGCAAATGAACACAGTAAGTTGGAAACCAGTGGGACGACTATCTGTGTATCCCTTGAAACTCGTGTTTGATATGCCATAGAACTTGTGGGGGCTGTTTGTAAAGCATCGTAACACAGACTAAAGGACTTCGTCAGCAGGCTTGGGTGATCCACTTAAGGAATTAGCTTTATTTCAGGCACTTAGAGGCTTAAATATGAAATCCTAGAGGGCCATGCCTTTTAGAGTCCATGGCACACTCGTCTCCATAAATGCACCACCGGTTAAACAAAAATAAGTGCACATGCAACTTGGAGAATGAAGAACATCGAATATAAGAAGAAACAAGGTGTAAATCATAGTTTACTCATCTTCGATTGCAGTGATGCAATTCAAGCATGGAAAAGGACATGTTACTGAATATCCCAAAATGCACATTCAAGGTGCTACAGGTGGTAATGATTGTCTAATATGTCCTTAGAATGTTCGACGCACAAGATTGTAACAAAAATAAAACATGATCAACAAATTTAATATTAAAAAATGAATAACACCAGAATCTATACTTAAGCACGACCAATAAGCTAGGACTGAGTTGATCATTGCAGTGTATTGGTTATGTGTATGAGGAATTTCAAATGAATAATTAACCCTATATTTCAAGGTAGGAAAGGAAAGCGGTGTATGGAAGGCAAATTCCAAAATTAAAATCAAGAGATAACGCCTTACCAAAAATTCCCCTATTGCCAGAAGGTAATGGTCGAACTAGCACATTGGCAGCATGTGGGTCACAATGCACAAAACCATGTTTAAACATCATTTCAGCAAACGCTTGACTTAACTGCAGAGAGTAAAGATCTTGTTAGAAATGAGTGAGAATCCTAAAGCATATTCTACAAAATAATTGCAAAAAATGGAGAGCTATTAATACCTTAGTCCTAATTTCCAATAATAACTACGTAGAATGGAGGGCCATTAATACCATAATGGTCTAGATGATCTATTCAAAAGGAAGTAATGTGGGAGCAAAAGATTAATAGATATGGGTAAGGACCATTAATTATTGAAAGATATTTTTCCACTCAATAGCAAATCATACTACTTTTATGATACCACTTGACTGAAATTTTGAAGGAGACACCCACCAACTTACTAATTTTGCAACATCGTTAGGCTGAATTCCAAGCTTCTGAATGGTCTTTAAGTCATTTACTTGTGCCCCATCAATAAATTCCATCACCAACAATTTTGAGGTACTCAAATTCCAATGTACTTTTGGGGCATAAACATACTCTGCAATATGAGGAGAGAACCTCCGAAAGTTATCCATACATTTTATGATGTTCTTGGCCTCAAACAAGAAATTTAACTCCTGAGAACAACATTATAACCCATCAAAAGTTTGTTCCAAGAAGAGGAGACAAAGGACCTTCAGATAGCCCAGATAATACATAGAAGGTACATGACCGCCTGCAAGGACGGTATCTCAGTTCAGTGCATGAAAAGGAACATTTTGCCAGATATCATGTTTTTTAGCTAGGAATCTGGAAATCGAAAATAAAAATGAGAAGAAATGAAAAAACTTGAGCACATACATCCTACAACAAATTTCCCATTTGTTATGATTTAAGTTGCAATGGAGAACGAATCACGCCAAAAACTGTAATCTACTTACAGTGGAGAACGGAGGAAGAATTATAATGAAAAGAAAAAAGGACTAATTAGATTAAACCAATTCTGATACAAGCATATGAATATTGATCTGTTTTAATTTTTAAGATGCCTTCAATTATTATGATTGAGGGAGCAACAGTCAGTAAAGAACCCTGATGGTTTCTGGATTTCCTGAGTAAATCAAAAACCTAATACACATGACATGTCCAATGTCCATTATGCTAAAGATATTAAAAAATTGATCACCTCAACTTAGTCAAAACTTTAGAGGCAGCTTTAGCATGTTGTTAGAAATAATTTAATTCAAAACTTCTTCAGACTTTAGACAAATTTGACAGGAACAACACTTTATCTAACATCCAGTTAATGTAAATAGATTGAACTAGCACGGCAAGAATCTCAAGCAATAACAAAGCTGTATTGCACCTCATCAAACGAGGGAGAAATTATTTCCAAAACATGAATAGGCTAAAGAGATCCTTGTACAATATCAATTGGTGGTGAGACATTAAGTCATATACCCAAAAGGGGGAAAATTGAAAATAATTGAGCTCAGCAACAAACCTTGGGTATACTTTCCCGTATTTCATCAATCAACCACCTGTGTCAAAATCCAAGAACTTCAAAATTTCATTTGATTTGAAAGGATGTTAAATTGGCAAGACATTGTGTTCAGAAGTTTTTATTGAGTTTCTGTGACTATTAATATAATTCATATGCTATGTGACTTCAAAATTTATCAGCTTTCTCAGGGCATGTAAGAAAAATGTGCTGGTAAGAATCAATTCAAACCTGTAATCGAAAGAAGGAAAGATCCAATGCAATGTGTTAACAATTAAATCCACAGTTGCATAATCTGCAGCTGCAGTATCTGTCATGTGAGTATGCTGAACCTGAAGTAGAGATCAATTTATGTCAATTTCGAATATCCTTATCACCTATAAAAATTATATCAACAAAAGTGTAGGTCTCAAAGAAGATTGTACCTTCACAGCAACTTTTTCTCCCTCATGAGTGCGGGCAACATGAACCTGCGCCAGAGAAGCACTTGCAATGGGCACAGGATGAAATTCGGCAAAAATCTGTAAACGTACCTTGGGTTTATCATTTGAACGATCAAATAACTTGGTGATTTAGGGAAGAATTATTTACATCAAAAGATCTAAGACCAAATAAACCCTTTGGTAGATATGGAACAACTATACGACTTCAATAGATATTTAAATGGATGATGTATACTCACTTCATCTGGAGCCCTTCCAAGCTCATTCTTGAAAACTTCATGAACTTGATCATATGATGAAACAGGGCATCTATTCAACATTGATTCTCTCATTATCTGGACGTACTCAGCAGGCACTAAGTATTCCTGAAGAAGATCAAAATTAGCATTTTTTATGCTAAAATTATTATTTGAGAAAACGGCACAAGAATACATACCAGCTGACTAATATGTTGACCAAGCTTGATATATATTCCACCATTTTTAAAACAAAGTTCTTGAAGCCTAAATGCACTCCTGGCATGAACTTCAGATTTAACTCTTGTCCTCTCAGTGCTACCCTCAGGCAAGCCCCAGAGAGAGTATTCATAATCTAAGATAAAATCCAAGAACAATAAGGTTTACATACTGATGCAGCAAAGCTTAGGCACAGGAATATCTATTAAGGAACAATCGTACCCGAACGGCAGAAAGCAGAAGCACATATTAACAAAGAAGAGAATTGTTCAAGAGGAGGTTTATAGGATTCATCAAATAAAGACTTTCAATACAACTAGTTCATGCACTAGAGCAATGCATAAGAGATAAAGACACCCGCATTTAACAGCCATTTATTTATCTGATAAACCCTAGTGCTTCCCTCATGTACAAGAAGAGCAAAACTCCCTTCTCAAGGTTACTCACTTTCCCATTGCTCACTAAATCAAAAAACACATGATCAATATTACGTAAGATGTTTGAAACCAAAACATTATGAAAAATGAAGATGAAGCAGAATACCAAGAAACAGAAGAGAGGGAAGAAGGGAGAGGGGAACAGAGAGAAAAGCACAAGAACAAATGAAGAAAAGAAATTAGGTGTTGAAAATTTCAATATATCTAAATTTTCAATAATCAAGTCTGTTTTATCCAAAAATATATTCCCAAGTTACAAAGTATAAAAAAGAAATTATACCTAATTTGAACCTAGTAGCTGTGGAAAAGAAATAAAAGAAAATCAATGAAAATAAATTCCAAAATATTTCTTATTCTTTCTGCCTAAAGCAAATGTCTAGTCTAGTGAAAGTCTTCCAAGAATATCCATAAGCATCGCATCACATGATAAAAGATAACACAATATGTGAACAAGATCTCCACATCTTTCATATGCACTTAGTTAACCCTGCATTACTTTGTCATGGTTAAGGCAGCAAATATGTAAATCTTGAAACAATAACTGATAAGACTCTCAAAAGCCACAGACTTGTTTTCTCCAGTAACCACTTGCAGTAATAGAGAAGAGAGAACACCATGGACTCTAAAAAGCAGTCTTAAGTAACTAAATATATGTGAACTCTCTAGTAACTGCTACTTAATGCAATTATAATCTAAGGTCTGATTTTACACACACACACACTCATATTTTACAGCACGAGGACATAAAAAATACTGTGTTCTCGTAAATCAAGTGTTTTCTTATATTTAATATTATTTTAAATTGTCAATCCTTCTAAAAATCATGTAATAATCAAAATAACATATACCAAACATCTAAAATTATCAAATTCTATATTTACTTAATAATTCCTACAATTAATCAATTGTACAGTTTTCAAGTTTTCAAAATGCAAAAGTTAAGACTATTTTTCAAAGTTTCAACTTTCAACTAGACAAGTCCTACTTAATAGATTTATAGGAACTTCATACATAATTTTGAAGTTTTCAACAAAACAATAAGTATCAAAATTATAATTATATAATGTAGATAGCACCATAACTTAGGGTCCTGTTTGAGCCATATTATTGTAGAATGAGAATGAAAAATATAGCCGTTATTGTGGCCTACACAAGAGATGGAAAATTTGAATTTAAATGTTGATGTGATAGATAACGGTCATATTTTTCATTTTAATAAGATAATAAGATGGCTCAAACGGGGTCTAAATCTTATCTAAGAGTGTCTTCTAAAGGCTCTTTAAACAAAAAATGCATTCTATTTCAAAGAGTCAAATCTTTAAAATAATAGTACAAGAATCTTAAAATTAATATTTTAAAATAGTGAGTGAATTTGACTCTCTTAATTTAGAGAGCCTAACTCATGCTTCAAAGTATTTCAATTTTCAATGGAAGAAAATAATATAATAATTTGGAGTAAAGTCAGTGAAAATAAAAGATAGAAAAATATTTTTTGGGATTGGTAAAATTAAATATTAAAAATAAACTTAAAAACTTTTACTCTCTAAATTTATAGATGCTCTTTAAATTGCAAAATATACTCTTTAAAAATGGAATCGCTTGGAAATGCTCTTAACTCTTTATTATACTCCAATTCAATATCATCATCTTCATCTATTTCGTCTTTCATGTCGTCAAATACAAAATCAAATGAACTACACCAAATGTCCAAGACTATTTATTCGAAATCAAATGAACTAGTTAATGTATTGTCTTCAATCTTCATCCAATTCAAATTTCTTACTTGAACCCATTGAGGAAGGCACATTAAATTTGGAGCAGTCGAGCTTCACTATTTTCCAATGTTCCTTTAGCCATTGTTTTGTTTGAAATTTTCTAATGTATTTTCATTTTTTACTTTTGTAGAGATAAAGTCATTTAAAAACTTGAAACTAAAGTCAGATAAAAGGCTTTTAAAAAAATGGGAAAAAATAATAAAGCGCGTCTAGTCGTGCATTAGCGGTCAACTACATATTAAGTGGTCAATTTAGCAATTGACCGCTTAATTTTGCGCTCATTGTCAAGGACTAGCATATCACCCGTGCATCGTGCATAGTCGCGCTTTTTAGAACACTAATATAGTATTGTTTATTTTGCCTATTTTTTTGTAAATCAACTTGCACTAATCCATTACCATTTAGAACTAGAGATTTCGGTATAGATAGACTGCTATTGTTAGAACTAACTTTGCCTAGGTAAAGTTTGTTCAAATGTTCAAAATAACAACATTGTAGCCTAGAAATTCTATCCTATCAAAAGGCTCAACTCGGTGAACCTTACTCCTCACAGATAAGCCTCACGGGGACCGATGTGTGTGCTCATTTTTTATATCTTTTCTGAACTTTTCAATACTGGCAAGCTTTTTGAGCTATGATGAAAAAGAATGAAAAATAAATACCTAATAGCAACGAGGAGAATGATACGGGAATCAAATGTCCAAGAAGACTAATAAGTTGTTACTATTAAAATATTAGATTTCATGATTGTTATACAGGTACTAATTTCAGAATTTATTATTTACTATCGATGATCTATTTTATATATGTTTAGTCTAATTTTAATTTTGTTAATCTGTTTTATTATGCTATGATGCACGGTCTCGAATTCAGGTATCGAGTACGGGTACATATCTAAGTGTCGGATCTTTTATCTTCTAAAATGTATGATACGGGTACACGGCTAAAAATTTCGAATACGGGTACATGAGTTCGTCTTTCAAACTTTATTTTTTTTAATAATCCAAGATGTCATTTTGAATAGACCAAAATCAATTATTTACCAAAAAAAAAAAAAATAGGTATTGAATAAGGGATTAAGACGAATAAAATAGAATTTTGGGATTTAGTTTTCAATTATGTGAATTACTAAATATCATATAAAATATAAAATGAAGGACTTGATTGTAATTTGGACTTAGTGGAGCACTAAGTAACACTATATGAAACCCATTTTCATTTTAAACAAACAAAACCCTAAACCACCAATACAGAGAGAGAAAGACGAAAAAAAGAAAGAGAGAAGAAAAAGAGAGGAAAAACCTAGCGTCGCTGCCTTTCTCCACCCTCTCAACGACGATGCTAAATTTATAGAGAGCAAAAATGGAAGAGAAGAAAAGGACAAGAAAAAAAGGAGAAAGAAAAAGCAAAAATGAAGAAGTGTCAGGCTGAAACGTGGATGATCCAACACATACCCATACCCATGTAATGTCCGACACAAGTACTACAACTATTTCGAAAAGTCTGAGCATCGGAGTTATTATGTATTTCTAATATGAAATAAATATGGTTTATAGTTTATTATGTGTATTACTATTCTTAATTTTTTTTCATTATTTTATTGGTTCGTCTTCAAGCTTATGCCTCAACATCACATCATGGAACACCTCAATACCCAATTGATCCTTTTTAAACAATGCACTTAGTGTGTTTGATTTGCTTGTGCGAAACTAGTATGGTTTGCAAAGTATTATTGTATGGAAATTAACCTTTCTACATTGAGCTTCTATAGTAGATTCCTATAATCTTCTAGGATGAGATGAAATTTGTACTAAGAGACAAATGTGGTCAGTCATATTCGAATTCAATCAATTGAAATTAATTTTATTAATATTTGATTGGTCAATATATTTGAAGCTTGAGGGATTGCTCAATTGGTCAAACCTTGTGTTTGCTCCCCAATGATTACCGATTCGAGTCCCCTCAAGGCCACTGAGGTGAGTATCTGACTATAAACTTCAAGGCCTCG
>CAIGRF010099678.1:0-25448 GCA_903798235.1 Fraxinus ornus
AATGACTCATTTCATTAAGGGTAAAATAGACATTTTTACGAAAAATCTAAAAAGATACTATTCATGGGCTATTCTGAAAATTCTCCCCCCAACCAATTTCAAGAAATCCCACCAATCAATTATATGTTTATGGAGCCAAAATCTGAAACCAAAAAACTCACACCTTAGCTGAAATCGCAAACAATTTTTCACAAATTTCAAAATTCGCCAAAAAAAATCCCGAATGAAAATAAAAATAAAATATTTCGATCCCAGAAAAAATATGAGTACCTGTTGTTGAATCCTAGCCAGATCAGCGGGTGACATGCGACTCATCTGCTCCTGAGCCATTCTCATTAACTCCGGATCCATCATTTCGGATCGGATCCTTCTTGGGTTGGGTACGTGTCTTCCATCTCCGGCTCCTCCATGACGTGGTCCTGCACGTAGGGCGCATTTTGATGATTATGATCATTTAAAAACGGCTTGAAGGTGGAGCAAGGGTGGGAATCGTCGCCGCAGAGGGAACAGTTGACATCGAGCATGGTTCGAGTAGGCTCCAACGAGATTTTGAAAGTCGATGCCAGCTCCGGCGGGATAAGAGCCTGGGACAACGGTTCAGATCGTCGATAGGCAGGCGAGAGAGTCACAGAAGGGGGATGACGAGTGAATTTAGGGTTTGAATTTCTTCCCCATACATACAACTTAGCCCCTGATTGAAACTCATTTTAAAAATAATAGAAATTTTGGAATAGTGATTGATGTAAGAAGATGCGAAAAGTGATAAAAAGTTTTTGAGATGTGTATAATATTATTTTATCAGGAGAATGTGTGGTTGAAATGAAAAATGAGAATCACAATTAGAATCAAAATGAAAAATTAATAGGTGTCAAACGAGGGCTTAATTTCTTTCTTTTTGGCAACATTTATTTAACGTTGGGAATCCAACAGATTTGCAACGTTTTGTTAAAAGTATACATTAACAATTAAATGTTACGGAAAGAGACTTTTCGCAACATTTAATAAACGTTGCAAAAAAATGGCATACTGAAACTTTTTGCAACGTTTATTAAACGTTGCAAAAAGGTAAACTTTTCGCAATAGTCAATAAACGTTGCAAAAATTGACATTAGCAACATTCATTTGAAAAATGTTGCCAAAACTCAATTACATTAACTCAACAACTCCCTCGTCCTCAGTGATTCTAATGATTGTCCAATCCATTTGGTCCTCGTACAGGTTCTAACTAGGGAGCTCGCAGATCCCCATTCTTATCCCAATCTTTTAATAATATGGCCGTGATCTATCATTACGTGCGACTATCTCCACTATAGAAAGAAGGGGGAACAAGCACACTTGAAGAACGCAGTACAATAAAGAGATGTATGCTACATCTCGGAAGGATGTAGTCTTGTATCAAACTAACCATCTCTTTGTCGTTGGATCCCCAAGTTTTTAAGAGGAGCTAGGTCTCTGATCGCGCGCCTGTTGAAGAGTTGAAAAAGCACCATCTCTTCTATACATCTGCCCATTCATTTTACATTGATTCACGAGCTACCGCACACGACAAACAATGCAGGTATATATCTTATATACAGCCTTAAAATGGAAAATATGTCATTCATGTTGAAATGAAAAAATCTTGCCTATATCTCACATTGGTAACGCTTCTTGTTGTGTATAATTTGACAAATAAAATTGCTATCAGTTGGGATAACTACTTATGACAATATGTGAACTTTTAAGTTTACTAATTCTGGCAATGTTGTTAATGATCAAAATCATAGGATCAATATTAAATACGATATAAATGTACATTAACATATTTTTTTTACTGAATTTGATTACAATCTCCATCTCTATTCATCAAAAAGATTACAAAGGTTGTCTGTAACATATATGAGGTATGATTAGTCTCCAACATGTGCGTATGAAAACAGTAAGGATTCTTTATAACTAATACCCAAGGAATAAAATGTTGCCTATAGTATTTCACAGTTTGCATTTGCGCCTTTTATCAGGGTGTTAAGGATTTGCAGTCTTCTTTGAAATGGAAGAATGCAATGGTGGTACTGGATTCTCTCCAATCTGAGATGACGACGGAAAATCAAGATCCAACTGACCTTTGCAGTAAGCATAATAAACGATGAGTACAAAAAGGATGGCACAAAATACCCCGGAGAAGATCACCACCTGGAACCATTCATTTTAAGTGTAAGAAATCAGAATATACGACGAGAATTTACCCTCAATATAGCATTATTGAAGTTCAATGCTTACCCATTTAAACATGTATCTGCGATCCACATTCCAAGTATATGGAATGTGCATGCCAAATATGCCGGCTACCAAAGAATGAATAGATAAACATACAGTTCCGGAACTGAGAAAGAGCTCCAACTATAGCCACTCAATAAATAGGAATGAATTTATAAGTTCAACGAAATCAGCAAAACGACTAAATAGATAAAACCTTATACTTGTCACAACCTTTATGAATATGTAGATAAGCTGAAAAGAAATTTTGGAAAAAATACCATGTAATTTCATTATGCATATTGTTGACCTCGAAAAATGGCTCTGACACGTGGCTAACAGAATAAGTCTTCAAGTCAGCTCTTCCCTGCACACGCAGGAAGCCGTCAGTCACCCGTGCTCGAAGGGGTTGGGACGGCCGCGAGCACTCCGACGGTCAAGTCAGTTTAGGGTCCAACCGGAGATGATTCGACGGTGGTGGAAAACTCGCCAGAAAGTAGTTGGTGCAAAGTGTAAGGATAAAGTGCTAGTATTGTAAGGAGGGGATAATACTTAAATTTGCAATGTGGTAGGAGAGAAAAAAAATGGATCCCCCACTTTTGACACAAGGAGGGGGTATTTATATGGTAAGAGGAGAGCTGTTGGATGAGAAGACACGTGTTATCAGATCCTCAAGGCTCGTCCCATCCTAGGTGTCAATTGGCCTTTCCATAGGTTGGCTAGCATTGAATGTCTCTGACAAGGGCGGCTGAATTGATCGTTTTGGGTCCTCCCACACATCACATCAATCAGTCAGAGATTTGATTTTGGGAAGATCTTTTTACAAGAGATCTTTTACTGGGGCGAGGTGAGGCAAGTGCAACGTTGTAGAGGCAGAGTGCGGGCCTTTACATCCGCAGTGGCCTGCGGATGGATTCGGTTCCTCTGTTGGGCATGCGTTCAGTTCCTCCCTTATGTAACCACTTCGACTTACGCAATCAGCTTGTCCCCATGCGTAATCACCTCAACCACCATGTGACGTGGTACGGACCACCTCTGTTGACACGTGGCGGATGTAGTGACGGGTCTAACTCAGGCCCGTAACAGTAGCCCCGTAAGTCCATGTATGAATATTCATATAGTACAAGGACTTCTAATGTGTAGTGCCGGAGCGCATGGGGAAGAGCACGGAAGGCAGGTGATTAGGCAATGGTGGCGATCTTGCTAAGCATTTATACGAAGTTCTGAGGCGACCGAAGCGATATGAGTTGGCAACTCTGGAGGGAATTGTTGCAACATGAGCTTTTGCTCTGGCCGAAGTGATATGGACTAACAACTCTGTGGAGAGCTGTTGCAACCCGAAGTTCTGATGTGATCGAAGTGATAGGAATTGGCAACTCTGGAGGGAGTTGTTGCAATATGAGCTCCGCTCTGGCCGAAATGATATGGACTGACAACTCTATGGAGAGCTGTTGCAACTCGAAGTTCTGATGTGATCAAAGCGATAGGAGTTGGCAAGTCTGGAGGGAGTTGTTGTAACATGAGCTTCCTCTCTAGTGGAGGTTATATGGGCTGACAACTCTGTGGACAGCTGTTGCAACCCGAAGTTCTGAAGCGACCGAAGCGATAGAAGTTGGTAACTCAGGAGGGAGTTGTTACAACATAAGCTTCTGCTTTGGCCAAAGTGATATGGGCTGACAACTCTAGAGAGCTGTTACAACCCGAAGTTCTGAAGTGACCAAAGCGATAGGAATTGGCAACTCAGGAGGGAGTTATTGCAACATGAGCTTCTGCTCTGGCCGAAGTGATATAAGATGACAACTCTGGAGAACTGTTGCAACCCTTACGCGTAGCGAAGTGAAGGTTCTGAAGAGAGAACGTTGGGTTTTGTGCCAATGAATTGAAAGTTTTCATGTCTTCCTAAGACGCATCAAGGGGGCATCTACTTGCTTCCAAGGTACACCTCCTTTGCCATAAATGGTAATGATGGTGACAGCTCTCATTCCTTAGGACGACGCATTCAGTTTGTGCGTGAAATTCACCACTTCATCAGGATTGTTGATTTTAGCAACCTTTGATTCCAACGGTGATCCTGGGATCCTAGCTTTGGATGGCCCAGATGTGCTTGAAAATGATCCAGTTGCTGGGGTGAGTCCCAGGATGCCTATATAAGGCTCATTCCTTCCGTTTTGAATCTTTTTACTTTTAAGTTCCCAACTCTCTAAAAAGATTCTTGCTCTCTGTTCTTTGCATTTTCTTTTTTGGCGAACACTCAGAATTTCGGTCACCATTCTGTAAACCCCCGACAAACAACAAGTTTCCGTCGTTACACTAGGTAACAATCGCATTTTTTTTAGTTTTTTTATACTTTTCTTCAAAGGTTTCTTTCAAAATTATACCAAAAATCACGAAATGGCGATTGATCAGTCTGTTGATGCTTCTGGGAATGAGAAGAGGTGAGGTGAAGGGAGTTATGCTCTAATGAAGCCCATGTCATTATCTTCAGACGAGTTAAGTAGGGCTGGGGAGAACATTTGGAAAAGACCAGCCTCTCCTATAGACACTTCGGTTCAATGGGGAGCTTCGAAATACCCTTCCAAGATTACTAAGGAAGTATCGAAGAGGTGTATGGTTGTTTTAAGGATCCCTGATAATATAGAACTGATCATACCCGAGCCCCATGAGTGAGCCTGCTACCCGAGGCCGAGGTGTGTGGCGGTTAGCGAGAATATACTTAAGGCTGGTCTTAGGCTTCCCTTCCATCCGTTCTTTAGGCTAGTACTTCGTTCATATGGGCTGGTCCCGACGCAACTCAACCCAAACTCATGGTCTCAAATGGTGGGAACATGGATGCTGTGGCGTCGGGCCAGCATAGGGATAGATATGCCATTTAGTATATTTCACTCCATATTCCTGTCGAAGTGCGTGGATGGGGGATACGAGACTAAGGACTGGTATTATTTTGAGCCTTGGGGGTCCCTAGCCCCTATTATAACCGGGCTTCCCTCTTCTCTTAAAGGATGGATAAGCTCCTAGTTTCGGGTATCCAGGAGATGGGATACTATGGAGGGCGACTCCATGGCACCTCTTACCGTTCCCACGTTATACTCAACTTTCAGTAAGTTCATTTCTCGAGTTAATTGCACTTGTGCATTTTCTCTTATGATTTTAATGTATTTTGTTCGCAGGCTCTCTTCTGATGTATGAAATATCTGAGGAGGATTGGGGCATAATAAATCAGCTCTATCAGACGCCTCCATTGGAAACGAGCTTTAAAGAGATTATTGATTAGAACACTCATTTCGTCCTCCACGGATTGATGGCGAGCCATGGTAAGCATCTCACTTTCATGTTTCCGCTCTTATCTGAGAATACTTAGCCATTTATGCTTTGTTTGCAGAGGATTTTGCAAAGAAAAAGGTGCTGAGGCCTGACTTTGCCACGATCCGCAGATCAGTTGCGAAAGCGAAGGTATTGAGGACGAGCTCGGCTGCTTACAAGAAGCAATCAGAGCGTCTGCTTACTCTCAGCAGGGCTGGACAGCAGCCTGCTAAAGAGAATGAGGCGGAGGGAGGAGCATCCCTCATCCAAAGGAAGAAGAGAGCTGGCCCAACTAGGGCCTCTACTGTGGCTCCGTCAGATCCACTTCCTACTCCTTCCAATGTCGGGGTGACCGTGGCGGCCCCTTCATCCATTCCTCAAGCCATTGTACCTATAATTGCTTACTTCACAGAAGGCCCTGCCAGGATGAGGCAAAAGAGGCCTGCAGCTACTCCGGCTCAAGGCAAGGCCACTGATTTTCTAGGGAGCAAAGATGAAGATCTCCCCGAGGCAGTTCTGGAGATGCTGCCCCTGAAACCGCCTTCGCAGCCCGGATCCACAGCAAGTACTGGACCGAGGATTGGCAAAATCATGCCGCCTCTGTGAAATAGAAGATCTGCTAGCTGCCAACAATGCTTGTGTGACCAGGGCCCTAAGTATGGGTGCCACGGTTGGAGACTTGGTCCAAGGCGTCCGAAAAAGAAATGATGAACTAGAAGAGAAGTTTAAAGCCTCGGGAACTTGGGAGGCTAAGGTGGCCAAGGACAAAAAGGAGGCCGAGGAGGCGGAAGAGAAGTGGATAGCTGCCACCTCAAAGTTGGACACAGCCGAAGTCCAAGTCAACCGGCTGAAGAACGAGCTTCATGAGTCCGTCTCCCAAGTGGCGGCTCACACTAAGAGGGTTGACCATGCTAACGAGCATCAACAGATAGCCTCGGAGGCATTGACAGAGGCAAACAGAGAGAATGGCGAACTGAAAAAGCTCACTGAGGCCCAAGCTAAAGAGATTGACTCCCTTAAGGCCGAAGTGAAGATAGTCGATGAGGCGGCAGTCCAGAATTACAAGGACAATTTTGATAAGATGCTGGAGTACGATGACTTCGCCATCTTCTGGGCATCCTGGGCCACCAAGGCGATGAGGTCTCGCCTACGCGAGAGGCACCCCGACCTAGACATCGAATTCCTTGAGGAAGAGTTCGGTGGTCCCATTGGTGGTCGGCCTGTTGCCTACACGGAAGAGGAGGCTCCCCAGGAGGGATAGGCTGGGGAGGAGCAGGGCGAGGCTGGGGCTGGAACCGAGGCCGGGGCCATTGTAAATGTAGATTAGGGACTTTGCAATTCAATTTTTGATGTAATGGCTTCGGCCCCTTTTTGTTATTTAGTAAAATTCATTTTCTCCAAGTGTTGTTGCCTCTTTTTACTTTATTTCAGTTGTACAAGTAATCACTTATTCTAAGATCATTTCGGATAGGCAATAGTAACGTTCCAAGAATAATCGCATCGACTCACCTTAACCGTTGATAAAATGGAAGAAGCCAACGAAGAACAAGTAATGTCGCATCGGCCTTACTTAACCACTTAATAAAATGGAAGAAGCCGATGAAGAACAAGTAATATCGCATCGGACTTGCTTAACCACTTAATAAAATGGAAGAAGCCAAAGAAGAACAAGTAATATCGCATCGCTCAGGATATCCTGCTTCGCCAGAAGTAGCGCACAAGTAATATCGTATCGGCTTTTGCTTAACCACGTAATAAAATGGAAGAAGCCAATGAAGAACAAGTAATATCGCATCGCTCAGGATATCCTGCATCGCCAGAAGTAGCACCCGCACCGCCTCTGACCACGCATATGTCCTTGAAGGTGACCCCTGCGGAGGGGCTTGCACCTCGGCAATGTTGTGATATGTGCGCTTTCTATTTTATCAAAGATGGCACCCGCATCGTCTCTGACTACGCAGATGTCCTTGGAGGTGACCCATGCAGAAGGGCTTGCACCTCGGTAAGGTTGTGATAGTTCAACATAAGAGCGAGGTGAAACGGAAATCAGTTCATTCTTTTAACTTTGAATTTACAAGGTTACAAGCTTCCTATTGGTAGTACTTCCTTAGGTGTTCGATGTTCCAGGGGTGAGGCATCGCCTTTCCTCCTAGGTCCTCAATTGCATAAGTACCAAGTTTGATCTCCTGGATGATTTTGTATGGACCCTCCCAATTCGACCCCAAAGTTCTTGTACCAGGATCTCTGGTCGAGGAAAAAACTCTGCGGAGCACCAGTTCGTCGATGTGAAATGCTCTCTTCTTTACTTTGGCGTTATAGTAATGTATCATCTTGCACTGGTAGGAAGCGAGACTGACTTGAGAGTCATCTCTTTTTTCTTCAAGAAAATCCAGCTCAAACCTCCTCAGATCGTCATTTGTTACTTCATTGAAGTGGATGCGACGAGGGGAATGAATGCCGACCTCTACAGGGCTCATAGTCTCGGCTCTGTAAGTCATGGAAAAAAGGGTTTCCCCAATAGTCGTCTTGCAGGTAGTTCTGATGGCCCACAGGACTTGGGGTAGTTCATCGACCTAAGCCCCTTTGGAGGCGTCTAATTTCCTTTTCTGGGTGAATTTGTGGGTCTTGTTGACCACCTCGACCTGGCCATTAGCCTGATAATGATGAGGTAAAGAGAAGTGCTTCCTAATTTCGAGCTCATCGCACAATTCCTGGATCTTCCTGTTGTCGAATTGCTTGCCATTGTCTGAGACCAATGAATGAAGTATGCCGAACCATATGATGTTCTTCCAAAGGAATTTGGAAGTGTTTGCTTTAGTAATCTTGGACAAAGACTCTACTTCTACCCATTTGGTAAAGTAGTCAATAGCAACGATAGCGAAGCGAGAGTTCGCTCTCCTTGGGCAGGGGGCCAATGAAGTCCACACCCCATTTGGCGAATGGCCAAGGGCTGCACACAACAGTGAGTTCCTGGGATGGTTGCCTCTGCACATTAGAGAATCGTTGGCACTTATCACATTTGCGCACAAATTCAACGACATCCATTTTCAGGGTCAGCCAATAGTACCCCTGTCGGAGTATTTTGTGTGCCAGAGCGAGCCCATCGGAGTGATTCACACAAATACCTTCATGAACTTCCCTTAGGAAGTAGTTAGCTTCTTCTCCCCCTATGCATCTGAGGAGTAGAGAGGAGAAGCCATGCTTATACAGGATATCATCTCACAGGACGAAATGAGCAGCTCTCTTTTGAAGCCATCGCGCTTCGATTTCATCATCCGAAAAGTTTGTTCCTTCAAGTAGGTCAAGCTAGGAAGCATCCAGGGTGGAGTGCTCTCAATCCACATCAGTTCTTCATCCCTCTTGATAGAGGGTTTAGTTAGGTGCTTAATTGGCACTACTTGGAGCAGCTCCGAATCTTTGCTACTCGCCAGTTTTGATAGAGCATCCGCTTGGGAGTTCTCCTGGCGTAACACCTGAATCAGCTCGAACTTCTCAAAGTTGGGCAGGAGATCCATGACCAGCTTCAGATAAGCTGACATATGCCCGTCTCTAACCACAAAGTTCCCATTTACTTGGTTCACCACTAACTGCGAATCACTATTGATAACCAATCTTTTCACTTGTAATTCCCTGGATAATCGAAGTCCAACTAGGAGAGCCTGATATTCAGCCATGTTATTGGAGGCTTTGAATCGAAACCTTACGGCACAATTGAGCTTATGCCCTTTTGCACTTTCCATTATGATACCTGCCCCGGAGCCCGTTTCTCCCGACGATCCGTCAACAAAAAGATTTCATGTGGGAGGCTCTGTTAGTTCCATGTTCACCTCAATTTCAGGGGGATTAGCAAACTCTGCTATAAAATCAGCCAGGGCTTGACCCTTGATTGCTGTCCGGGGCGTGTATGTTATGTTAAATTCTTTGAGCTCAACAACCCATTTCAGTAGCCTTCTCGATGTGTCTGGCTTATGTAGGACCTGTTTCAATGGAAAGTTCGTCAAGACTTGAATGTTGTGGCCCTGGAAGTATGGTCTCAGCTTTCGAGAAGCGGTGACCAATGCAAGAGCCAATTTCTCCATGTCTGGGTAACGTGCTTCGATAGGTAGTAAGGCTCTACTTACTTAGTAGATTGGCAGTTGGTGCATTTCTTCTTCTCGTATAAGTACCGAACTGATTGAGTTATCAGCTACTGCCAAGTATAACAACAAAGATTCCCTTTCTTTTGGCTTGCTGAGAAGGCGCGTCCTTCTCAAGTAGTTTTTCAACTCCTAGAATGTCTCTTCGCACTCGGGGGTCCATTGGAACTTTTTGCCTCCTTTGAGGATTTTGAAGAAGGGTAAGCACTTTTCAGTGGCCCTCGAGATGAAGCGATTGAGTGCGGCTACTCTACCAGTCAGCCATTGCACTTCCTTAGGCTTCTGTGGCGACCTCATTTCAATTAGAGCTTTGATCTTCTCTGGGTTGGCTTCAATTCCCATCTGATTCACAATATCGCCCAAGAATTGGCCCGAAGCTACACCAAATGCACATTTGAGAGGGTTCAGCCTCATATGGTATCTTCTCAGTGTTTGAAAAGATTCATCTAGGTGTTTGATATGCTCTTCAGCTTGGAAGCTCTTTACATAACATAATTGAACTATAAACCTCCATCGTTTTGCCAAGCTGATCAGTGAACATAAACCTCCATCATTTTGCCGAGCTGATCAGCAAACATCTTGTTGACTAACCTTTGATATGTAGCCCCAACGTTTTTCAGGCCGAAGGGCATCACCTTGTAACATTAAAGCCTCCTATCAGTAATGAAAGAGATGATGTCCTCGTCGCTTGGGAACATAAAAATCTGATTATAGCCTGAATAAGCGTCCATGAAACTTAGTAGTTCGTGCCCAGCAGTTGAATCTACCAACTAGTCAATTTGTGGGAGGGGGAAGCTATCCTTTGTGCAGGCCTGATTAAGGTTAGACAGATAAATGCAGACCCTCCATTTTCCGTTGTGCTTCTTTACCAAAACAGGATTTGAAATCCACTTCGGGTAATTAGCTTTACGAATGAAATCATTGTTGATGAGCTTCTCCACTTCTTCTTTCAGGGCCTCATACCTTTCAGGATTCAACGCCCATCTCTTCTGTCTGTATGGAGTGCAGTTCGGATCGATCTGGAGGTAGTGGCAACTGATTTTTGGGTCTATCCCGATCATGTCTTCATGCCTCCATGCAAAGACATCCGCATTCTTTTGAAGAAAGTCTTTCAGTACCTCCTTAGCCTCTTCTTCTAGTTCTTTCCCGACCTGCAGGACCTTGGAGGTGTCATGTGGGTCCACTGGGAAGTTCTCCAACTTCTCCATTGGAGAGGTTTGGGATTCTGACTCAATCACCCTGGGATGCAGCTCTTCCAGGGATACTTCAGGTTTGGCTTCTAGCATGACAACGTCCAGCGTCGGAGGTAGCCCTTCTTCAAGGGCCTCTAACATTTCAGCATCCAGTACCATGTTGACTCGTGGTTCAGCCTTTCTCAAGGAGATGAGATAGTACTCCCTGGATCCCATCTGATCACCCCAGACAGTGATAATTCCACGTTCAATGGGAAACTTCATGCAGAGGTGATGGATGGAAGTTACTGCCCATAACTCTTTCAGAGCTGGTCTCCCCGAAATTCCATGGTAGGCTGATCAGCGGTCAACAACCAAAAATTCCATGAAGTGGTGTGCCACCTGGGGTGGAGCCCCCATCTCGACGCCAAAGTAATTTTACCTATGGGAATGATGTTATCTCCGATGAACCCATAAAGGGGCGAGGCCATTGGCGTTAGCTCATGATATACTGTCATTTTATGAAAGGCCATACCGAATAGGATGTTGACTGAACTGCCATTATTTAGTAGCATGCGTTTCAGTCCGTTGCGGGCTACCACGGCTCGACTACCAGTGAGTCGCAATGTGGAAAGTGCACACCTGCCGCATTTTCCTGGTGAATGTAATGGGCCATATCCCTGCCACCTACAGATTGGCTCACTATATAGCTGGCCATTGGTGGGCTTCTCGCCTCCCCGGTATAATTTCTTTGAGCATTTCTTGATTCACCCCCTACATGGAGTCCCCCAATAATAGTGTTAATTTCTCGGATGGGTTGGTATTCGGTAGAAGCAGCTGAGTCCCTTTTGGGATATTATCCGCTTCGGGGTCTTTCCCTGCTTTCATTCCTGTCATTACGAGGCGAGTGTCGCCTCGTCTCACCTCTTCTTGGAGAGTTCCTTTGCGCGCTACCCTGGTAGGGATTATCCCTCGTGTTTCAAGGGTTGCTTACAGGTCGGTTCGCACTTCTACATTCGCTTGTGTCATGACCATAATAGCGATGAAAAGCGCAATAAGGTCGCAGTTCTTCTTGGGACCTATTTCTAGGCCTACCACCTCGGCCTTTATTTCTAGAGGTTGAAGGTCGCCCAGTGTTCCTAGTTGAGTTGCCAATGTTAGGCCCAACGTTTTCATAAGCCAAAGTAGGCATTGTATTTAGTGTAGCGGCGGCCAGTGCCTGTCCCGAAGTGGGAGCCACAGCGTGCTCGGCCTGAGTCCATTGCTGGCTCACTATTTGGAAGGTGGGTCCTCTGCCAATTTGCCTCTGAGGTGAGGGGGAGTCCCTGAGCGGCTCTATTTCTGTGGTCAATCATTTCTTCATTGACGATCTCAATCTACCAGCTCATCGTACGTGGATGGATTCTTGCTTCGGACATTCCTCCAAGATAGGATGTTCATGTTCAAACCTCCTTTCAGAGCTGAAAGAGCTTCCTTATCTGTGACTTGTTCGCAATAAGTTATTTCGTCGATGAAGCGAGCAAGGTAGCTCTTCAAGGTTTCCCTCGTTGCTTACCTCATGTCTTGTAAGCGTTGTATTGGAGCTTCTCCCTCTTTTCTTGAAAGGTATTGGTTTAGAAACACATTTTCAGGTCTGGCCAGCTTCTTATTCCAAGTAGTACCAATCTGCTATACCACACTTCAGCAGCTCCACCAAGAGTTAGATGGAAAGCCCTGCATTTCAAAGCTGGTGAGGCACCTCTGAGGCTCATTTGTGTTTTGTACTTGTTGAGGTGTTTCTCTAGGTCGCCTTTTCCTTCATATTTGGGAATCTTAAGAGGGACAAAGTTATGAAGCATCGGAAAGGTACAAAGCTCCCTGGAAAATGGCAGATTGTCATCATCATCATCAAGTTCATATGATCTTCATGGTTCGTCAAAATCGTTCCCACTTGCTGCTAGACGAGGTGAAAGCTGGGCAGCTTCACCTCTGTTCTCTCAATCCACCATATTTCACCTCTCTCACCTATTTCTAGGCGGAGGGGCCTGAACTTGCCTTATTGCGCTCCCCTGTTGGGGGGCTGTCTGATACACGGGCTGGTTCCTATTTCTAGGCGTCTGTCCGATCTGATCAAAAACACTAGCAGACCTCTGGGGCTGCTCTTTGTATTCCGGAGGAAAGTTGTCCTCCCTGGCAGGGGCGCTGTCAGCCAGAGAGACAATGTAGTTAGAAGTGTCCATTTCTACTTCTCTTTCAATAGGGACTTCTCCCTACGGACTCAAATGGGTTCCCCTGCTAGATTCCACCTCCGTTCGTCTATAGGCTGATTGTTGAGAATTTTGTTGGGCTTGGAGACCACTTTGGTTCTGCACTTGCATGAGGAGTTCCTGCATGACAGTGTTTTGAGCTGCAATGTTCCTCATGTTTGTGGCCATGCTAGTAACTTCGGTAGTTAGTTGGACAGTTCTGTTGCCTCTACGATACCGGTGATGGGATCGCTGATGTGTGACATTTCGAAAAAAAATTTCTTCAGATATCTCACTTGTTCTCCTTGGGTTCACCCCTTCGTCGTTGGAACTCATGGTTCGATGTGAGGGGCTTTTCCTCAGTAGTAGAACTTGATGTATACTTGGTCCTTTTTCAAGAACCGATCCCTTTTTCAAGGGAGAATATCAACCGGATATCTGAACAAGCTTTTTGGTGGGAAGACTCGTGGTTTAAGTTTGTTTCCCATAGACGGCGCCAATTTGTTGACCTCGAAAAATGGCTCCGACACGTGGCCAACAGAACAAGTCTTCGAGTCAGCTCTTCCCTGCACACGCAGTAAGCTGTCAGTCACCTGTGGCCTTTCCTGAAGGGGTTGGGGACGACCGTGAGCACTCCAACGGTCAAGTCAGTTTAGGGTCCAAGCGGAGATGATTCGACGACGGTGGAAAACTCGCCGGAAAGTGGTTGGTGCAAAGTGTAACGATAAAGTGCTAGTATTATAAGGAGGGGATAATACTTGAATTTACAATGTGGTAGGAGATAAAAAGAAAATGGATCCCCCACTTCTGGCACAAGGAGAGGGTATTTATACTAAGGATGGGAAGAGGAGAGCCGTTGGATGAGGAGACACGTGTTATCTCTAGGCTCTCTTTGGATCTTAGAAGTCAGTGAGGGAACATTACATAAACTTTTTCCAGACTTTGGTTCTAAAAGGAAACACAAGTTAGAGGCATATATAAAATTATTATGGGAGAAAACTGCCAATTTATAAATTTATTTATTTCCTTTTTAATGACGTTCAACAAGCATATATAAACATAATTCCAGAAGACATCTGCCAATTTATATTTTCCTTTACCATGACATTCAACAACAATCAAAAGTTCTCAAATATAATATTATTTTGATAGAAATGACAATTTCTTTCACCATTTTGCTCTGCCTTTTCACTTTCCTCCATGAATTCCCAAGATACCAAGAGTCCATGTTTAAAATTAAAATGTGGAGTGGCAGCTCCAGAAATACTCACATTTGACAGACAAACAAAAGATCTATGTTTTAAAAGAAAAAAATAAAAAGGTCCATGCTGGGAAACAAACTGTTGCCAATAAATAAATATTACAGTTTTTTTTCAAAATAAAAAATAAATGATAGACATACAGTGGTTAGTTTGTACAGAGTGCCATCAATTTGCATGAAGTATGCCTGCAATGAGAAGAGCCATTCGTTACAAAATGTTTCTGGTATATCCTAACCATTATATAGTCTGATTTGTTACCTCGGGTAACATCTCAAATTCCTCAACATCATTCACGTCTCCACGAACTGTTGCCATACTAGCCCTACTGGCTCTAGAAATCTTCAAGCCTATAGTAGGCGATCCAAGGAACCAACTAGCAGCACCTGAGTCACTAACAGGTGATGCACCAACCAACTTTCTAGAAAGGTAAAGGTCTGTCATATCATCATCGTCCAAAAGTTGTTCTAGCTCATCCCTCACCTACAGTCCATTACAAGAACAAAATCAGAAGTATTGAATACCACAATCTCTCAGTAAGATTTTCAAAATGCATTAAGGACTAAGAAGTGAAACCAAGCTCTTTAATTATTTGATGACTCCAAATCTAAAGTACACAAGTATGTGTAGACATTTATGTTTAGATATCATGAAGCTTCTAGGGTGCGACCATTCATGTATTTGACCAGTTACCAGAAACTGGCCATACATGTAATCAACTAATTCACTGGCAAGTTAAATGTAAATAGGGAACTATGCCCCTGTTTGGCCCTAATTTTTTAAAATTCATATTTTTCAAACTCATTTTCAACCACACATTTTGTGGAACCCACAACTTTTATCAACTTTTCAACCATATATTTCATCAACTTTTATCAAGATCTAGAAAAATTTGATTTTTAGCTAAACCAAACAAAGGCAAAACAATTTACAATGCATAATTGCCCACGAGGACAACTATAAGCAAGGAAATTACTATAATCCTTCTCTGCATATGTAGATGTTGGCAAATATGCAAATACAACTCAAACGATGAACAGTGAAATTTGTGCAACTCTTCACAAAAAATTTAGGATGGAGGAAAAGTACCACCTTTTGCACACGGGCAGTCAACCTTGTGATTTGACTCTTCAATTTGCGGACTCTGTCTAAGTTATGGCTACTAATCTACGATTAGAGTAGTTTAAAGAATTAGTAGAGATCCTTAAAGAAACTACAAGAGACCCAGAAAATTAAAAGGACAAGGGAAAAACGAAGTAAAAACTTATATCTATTCACATGAGATCTGAAATTTAAACAGATGCTATCGTACTTCTACTAAAATTCCATAAATACTGAAGGTCCATTCAAAAAGTTTCACTACATTAAGGTTTAAAGTATTAAATGAAGGAGTATTCTAACCCAAGTATACTGGAGACCATCCACTACCATTGATGAGTACACTATGCTAAGGTTAGATGCAGTAGATACCAAAACACATTCTGCAAGCATGTGGTGAAGAGCTTTTATAGGTTGGGCCTTGCTATAGGTACCCGGGTGTTTACACGCCCGATTACCTGGCCCCACTCACAATAGGGGGGCAAAATTATTATATTTACGGTGGGCCCCTCACTTATGTGAGGGGCGTGTACCCGAGCGTGTAAAACGCTCGGGTACAAATGGATTTTCCCTTATAGGTTAGATCAGTAACATCTGACGTACAAAGCAAACCAAATAGTTGATCCGTTCCATTTAAAAGCTAAGGTAGTTCTAAATTTAGCAAAGTTGGATGCAAGTCAAACAAGTCATTCCAATGATTGCCAAAACATAGGCAAACATGGTGTAAAGGTAGGGATGACAAAATATTCCGTCCACACGTATGTTTAGAGTAGGACAAAGGTACTTTATCCTGTCTTGAAATTAGAATAAAGGGAGAACATGATCTTCCCCTCAAATTCGACACGGGCTATTCTTATTTAGCACCAGTTTGATGTATTTAAAATCAGATTTTTAGTAAATTTTGATATAAATTGATAAAATATGTGATTAAAAAATGTGAATCTCATGAAATGTGTGATTAAAATTAATTATTGATTTTGACTTATATTTTAATTCATACCAAGAGCTTGTTTGAGCCTTATTATTATTATTTTTTTGTCCAGAATGCATTCTAGAATAATATTTTGATGATGGAGAATGTGTGGTTAAAAAATAAAGAAAATTTTTGAATTTACGTGTAATATTATTTTATTAAAATTGTGTAATTGTAAATAAGAGAGAGAAAAACATATTTTAAAATAACGAGGACCAAACAAGTGCCAAATATGAGCTTAATTTATTTTATGTATTTAAAAATATATTGTATTTGAAAATAACTAAAATAAATAAATTGGGATTTTGTAATTGCCACCCCCTGCTCCCCCGTTGAGATATGGCATTTAAGTTCATCAACATCTTCTATTGATAAATAGAGAGAGATCAAAAAAATTATGTTTATTCACTTCGTCCTGAAAAGATTTTATATCTAAACGATCAATTTTTTTTTTTATCACGTCAGCTTGAACATAGTCCTAGCTGTGTAATATTGAGGAGAAACTTTTGTAGACATTGTTTATTTTAACTTATTTGACAATCTTTTTAGTGTAATCATATTAGCCTTAAGGATACTCCAAGTAGCAATAGGGGACTCTATCCAAAAAAATATATTAACTAGTGCAAACTAAAATGATAGAAAATAAAGAAAAAACGATTACCTTCGTCACACCCCATAGTTTATAAGTTGTAAAACTAGAACGAGCTACACAGAAAAAGCTCAACTTGCTCGAAACCTTCCCGTAGGCTAACCTTTCCCTTAGGTTTTAAGGGTCAATGGCTAGCTGAGTTGAGCCGTGTTAAACCACAAGTTGTTTCTGCATTGAAAGCTCGAAGACTCTTAAGGTCAGAGGGGTGTATAGGGTTCTTGATGTCAGTACTAGCAAAGAGAGATGAAGCACTGACAGTGGGAGATGTAAGGGTAGTACAGGAATTCCCAGAAGTTTTTCCCGAATAGTTGCCTGGGATGCCTCCTAAAAGGGAAGTGGAGTTCACTATTGATTTAACGCCCGGCCACACCTATTTCCAAGGCTCCTTACAGGATGGCACCAAAGGAGTTACAAGAGTTGAAATCATAAATAGAAGAACTGTTGGAAAAGGGATTCATCCAACCCAGTGTATCCACATGGGGGCACCAGTGTTATTGGTCAAGAAGAAAGACGGGTCAATGTGAATGTGTATTGACTACAGAGAATTGAATAAAATCTCTATTAAGAATAAGTATCCACTTCCCAGGATTGATGACTTGTTTGACCAATTACGTGGTGCAAGAGTATTTTCAAAAATCGACATGAGGTCAAGATACCACTTGTTGAGAATTAAATCTACTGATATCTAAAAGATAGCCTTTAGAACTCGGTATGGTCACTACGAGTTCTTAGTTATCCCATTTGGCCTAACTAATGCTCTTAGAGTGTTCATAGACTTGGTGAATCGTGTCTTCCATGAATACCTAGACCAATTTGTCATTGTATTCATCGATGATATTTTGATCTATTCTAAGACTGAAGAAGAACATGAGGAACATTTAAAGATTGTATTGGAAACTTTAAAAAAGGATAAACTTTATGCCAAATTAAAAAACTGCGAATTTTGGCTAGATCGAGTTGCATTCCTTGGACATGTAATTACAGCCTAAGGAATAGAAGTAGATCCAGGCAAAGTAGAAGCGGTGTCGAATTGGTTGAGACCAACCAACGTGGGAGAGGTTCACAGCTTTTTGGGCCTAGCAGGATACTACCGAAGATTTATAGAAGGATTTTCTAAGATATCAAGGCCTTTAACCCAGTTGACACGTAAAGGTGTGAAATTTGAATGGACGGAGAAATGTGAACACAGTTTCAAGGAACTGAAGGAAAAGTTAGTTAAGGCACCAGTGTTGACTATACCTGAAGGATCGGAGGGTTTTGTAATATACAGTGATGCATCCAAACAGGGAATAGGTTGTGTATTGATGCAACAAGGCAGAGTAGTAGCCTATGCATCTAGACAGTTGAAGATTCATGAACAAAATTACCCCACACATGACCTAGAACTCGCAGCGATAGTACACGCCTTGAAGATTTGGAGGCACTACCTATACGGAGGTAAATGCGACATTTACACTGATCATAAAAGCCTCAAATACATTTTCACTCAAAAGGAGTAGAACATGAGACATAGGAGGTGGTTTGAATTAGTAAAATATTATGAGTGTGAAATTCATTATCATCTGGGCAAAGCGAACGTAGTTGCAGATGCATTGAGTAGGAAAACCACGGGCACGTTGGCATTATTAACAGCGCATGAACCTCTACATAAGGAATTTAAGAGATTAAGTCTCGAAATGGTCACAACTCCATCGAAAACTGTAGCCCGAATGACAGTACTCTCTATTCGACCGACACTCCGTGATAGAATTAAGGATCATCAGAAGGGCGATCAGTCATTCGAATTCATTAAAGCCGAGATTGATACAGAGAAACAGAAAGGATTTACCGTAACCGATGACAAAACGTTGTATTACCAGAAACGTTTTTGTGTACCAAATTTTAAGGAATTGAATAAGGAGATCCTAGAAGAGGCCCATACCACTCCTTATTCTGTACACCCAGGAGGTACAAAGATGTATCGTGACTTAAAAGCCGTATTTTGGTGGAAGAATATGAATAAGGACATAGCTGAGTTCGTTGAGAGGTACCTCATATGTCAACAAGTGAAAGCCGAACATCAACGACCATCAGAGTTACTACAACCGTTGGAAGTTTCAGAATGGAAATGAGAGCATGTAACAATGGATTTTGTTGTTGGTTTTCCAAAATCAACAAAGGGTCATGAGGCCATTTGGGTAATAGTCGATAGATTGACCAAAGAAACTCACTTTTTTGCCTGTTCGAATGACCTTTTATATGGACCAATTAGCACAATTATATGTTAACGAAGTAATGAGACTTCATGGTGTTCCAGTCTCAATTGTATCAGATAGAGATCCAAGGTTTACACCCAACTTCTGGAAAAGTCTACATCAGGCAATGGCAACTAAGCTAAAGTTTAGTACAGTATTCCACCCCAAACGGATGGGCAATCGGAGAGAACTATTCAAACTATAGAAGACATGCTCCGAATTTGTGTCTTAGAATTTGGAGGGCATTGGGAGAAATATTTACCATTAATTGAATTTGCTTACAACAATACATCGGCATGACACCTTATGAAGCTCTATATGGAAAAAAGTGCAGATCACCCGTTCATTGGGATAAAGTTGGTGAGCGTAAGATATTAGGGCCTGAAATTGTGGAACAGACAGTTCGGGCAATTGAAAAGATCTGAGCTAGTATTAAGACAGCACAAGATAGGCAGAAAAGTTATGCGGATAGAAGGCGAAAGGGCCTAGAATTTGAAGTTGGTGATCATGTATTCTTGAAAGTCACTCCAATGAAAGGTATCCTACGTTTCGGTAAGAAAGGAAAACTTCGACCAAGGTACATCGGACCCTTCGAGATACTCAAACGAGTTGGAAATGTGGCATATCAGCTAGCTTTGCCACCAGAGCTTTCTACAGTACATGATGTCTTTCATGTGTCTACACTCAAGAAATACGTCCCAAACCCGAGTCATGTAGTGAAGCATGAACCATTGAAGGTCCAACAGAATTTGAGCTATGAAGAAATCCCGCTTTACGTTATAGCCCAGAAGGTACAAAAACTTCGCAACAAGGAAATACCGCTAGTCAAGGTATTATGTCTACATCATTCAATCGAAAAAGTAACTTGGGAACGCGAGGATGAAATGCGGACCAAATATCCCCAACTTTTTGACGAGGACGACTAAGGTGATTTTCGAGGACGAAAATTTCTGTTAAGATGGGTAGATTGTAATAACCAGAAATTTCTCTACTTGACATTAACCTAAGTATAGGGACTAGATTGTTCGATAACCATAGTTTAATGACCATTTTTATGGAGACTAAGGTTCAGAGACAAATTACCGCATCATCTATTATTTAGGGATCAGTTTTACATCCATCCATAGATGAGGGACAAATATCATTTTATGAAAACTTTCATTTTATTAATTATGGAAACTTTCCATTTATTAAGTATGAAAACTTTCCTTACGGAAACTTTCCTTTTATTAATTATGGAAACCTTCTTTTATTAATTAAAGAAACTTTCCTTTTATTTTTAAATGTAGTTAACATATATATCATAATTACCGTAATTGAAAGAATAAATTAAGGAAAGATTCCTTTTATAGGAATGGTAATTTATATATATATATATACCTCCACAAACACACGAACACTTTTAAAGAAAAAAAACAACTCTACTACGTGCAAATTCAATTATTATATTCAAGATTCAAGGTAAGTGAAATATATGTATTTCAATATTTCAAAACTTACAGAAGTCAAATTTATGATTATGTTATGAAATCGTGGAGTTTAGTAGCGCTACACACAAAATTAGAATCACGAATTTCGATTCTTATAATTTTGTGTCCCATCAAGTATGTTCACGAATTTATGAATTTCTGTTATTATTTTTATGTACGTTATTTCACTTATTGAGATTATATCTCACATGAAATATGTAACTATTTTATAGGTGATAAGTAATCATTGATGAATGATTCGAGGCGAACGAAGATTAGACGGGCAACGACGGTGGTTAACGATTCAAATCATGTTATGAAAATTAGGGATGCTCCTAAAATTTTATGATATTATTTTGTTTTGAAGGGACTTGAATTAGAAACATTCCTTTATGGATTCTGATTGGCATAAATCGAGAGAAGAAGATAAAAGATTTTTTTTTTAGACGCAGCAGGAAACACCAAACCCTAGAAATCATGCTCTGATACCATGTCAACTCACTAGTTGTATGAACCATTGCCCTATATTCTGCTTCTGCACTTGATCTTGCTACTACATTTTATTTCTTACTTTTCTAAAAGACAAGGTTACCACCAAGAAAAGTACAGAAACCAGTAGTAGATCGTCTATCTGACGGGGATCCTGCCCAATCTGCATATGTAAACCCTTCTATTCTGATATGTCCATTTGGTTTATAAAATAACCCAAGACCTGGAGCCTTTTTCAAATATCGAACAATATGTATCATAGCTTCCCAATGAAGAACCCGAGGAGCATCCAAGAACTGACTAATGATGTTAACTGCATAGGAAATGTCAGGTCGTGTAATGGTAAGATAATTCAGTTTTCCAACCAAACAACGATATTTTCCTGGTTCTCCAAACAATTCTCCTTCATCTTTCAAAAGTTTCACATTAGGATCCACGGGAGTATCAACAGGACGAGCTCCAAGAAAACCTGTCTCATCTAACAAATCAAGTACATATTTTCTTTGAGACAAATTGATACCTGCTCGTGACCTAGCAACTTCAATACCCAAGAAATATCGAAGCTTGCCTAGATCCTTGGTCTGAAATTGTTTTTGTAGAAATTGTCTCAACCGGACAATCCCATCTGTATAATCACCAGTGATTACATTGTCATCTACATAAACTACAAGGATAATATAGCCTGAACCAGTTTGTAGATGAAATACTAAATGATCTATCTGACACCTCTAAAGATCAAATTCCAAAACAACCTCGGAAAACTTTCCAAAACATGCCCTTGGTGATTGCTTTAACCCATATAAAGCCTTTTTCAACTTACAGACATAGTTCTGGTACTCTCCCTGAGCAACAAACCCAGGTGGTTGCTCCATATAAACCTCATCGTGTAAGTTACCATGAAGGAATGCATTTTTTATATCTAGTTGAAACAAAGGCCAACCAAGATTAGCTGCGATGGAAATCAAACCTTGAATAGAAGAGATCTTAGCAACTGGAGAGAATGTTTCATCATAATCAATGCCATATGTTTGTGTGTACCCTTTAGCAACCAGCTGAGCTTTCAATCTATCAACAGTCCCATCAGGATTGAGTTTCGGAACAAAGACCCATTTGTTACCAACAAGACGTATGCCAGCCGGTGAAGGAACGAGCTCCCAAGTCTTATTCTCGTGTAAGGCTGCCTTTTCTAATTCCATAGCCTTTCGCCACTCTGGATCAGATAAAGCCTCTAACACTTTCTTAGGTACAAAAACACTAGAAAGCTGGGATGTGAAACAAGAAAAAGAAGGTGACAACGAATCAAAAGTAACATAGCGGCTGATAGGATGTTGAGTTACACAAGTACGTTTACCTTTACGGAGAGCAATATGCAATGATTCAGGATCAGAACAGATGACGGATGTAGGATCTGTAGACGGCAAGGTGACGGATGGGGCCACAAATGTTGGTGGCTTAGGTCGTCAAACATAAACCTATAAAGGAGGAGGTGGTTCCTTATGAGATGGGGACAACTCAGTTGCAGTAGATTGAGCCGAGTCGAGTTTTGGAGAAATACCAACAGGTAGATATGGTACGGGTAAGCTAATGGGGACTTGAGTGGATTCGGAGGATATACTCTGATTCGAGAAATAGGGTGTAGACTCGTCAAAAGTGACATCTGCACTTACAAAATAGCTTTGTAAAGAAGGACTGTAGCACCGATACCCCTTTTGTGTTTGGGAGTAACCAAGAAAAATACATTTCATAGACCTAGAGTCGAGTTTGTCACGACCAGGACCGAAATGATGAACATAACAAACACACACAAAGACTTTGAGAGATAACGAATATGGTGGAGAGGAGGAAGACAAAAGAGAGAAAGGAGATGCACCGTCCAAAACGAAAGATGGCATGCGATTAATGAGATGGCATGCAGTAAGGACATCATTGCTCCAAAATCGTTTGGAGACATGCATATGACAAAAAAGCGCACGTGTAACTTCTAGCAAATGACGATTCTTGTGATCTGCAACTCCATTTTGTTGTGGAGTATATGTGCAAGATGTTTGATGAACAATGCCTTTGGAAAAGAGATATGATGTAAAAGAAGCAGACGTATACTCTTTGGCATTATCAGATTGCAAAGTACGAATTTTCTGATGAAATTGAGTTTTGATTAAAGTACGAAAGAGTTGAAAGATAGAAAGTAACTCAGAACGATTTTTCATTAAGAATAACCAAGTCATAAGCATATAATCATCCACAAAAGTAATAAATTATTGAAATTTATTAGATGAAATATTGATTGGTCCCCATACATCAGAATGAACTATCTCAAATAAACTAGAAACACAACTAACGGTTCGTGAAGGAAAAGACATACGATGATGTTTGCTAAGCTGACAAGCTTCACATTCAAGAGATGACAAATTACGAAGACTCACAACTTGATGTTTTAAAGTGGAAAGAGAATGGTGACCAAGACGACAATGCCACTGCATGGGTGAAATAGATGACTGGAGAGCTCGAGGAGGAAAGACTGGTGAAAGATCCAGGTAATATAATCCACCAACTTCATGCCCCATACCAATCATCCTCTTCGTCTTGAGATCCTGAAAAACACATAAAGAAGGATAAAAGGTTACAGAACATTGAAGAGCTGTGGTAATTTTACTAATAGACAGTAAACTGAAGGGAAAGCCAGGAACATGAAGGACAGCTGATAGATCAATGTTAGGATTAAGATGGGCATTGTCCGAGCCTGCAATACTAGTCCGGGAACCATTAGCAAGAGTGACACATTTGGGAGAAATAACATGATGATAATCAAGAAGAGAAGTAGACGAACCAGCCATGTGTTCAGTTGCTCCAGAATCTATAATCCATGGATTGTGAGATGATGACAATAGACAGTGAGAAGATTCGGTACCTGACTGAGCAAGAGTAGCCATAGAATTGGAAGTGACATGTTTATGGGCTAGGAACTCAGCATACTCGTCTCGTGGTATAGATAAAAAATCAGAGTTAGCCCCAAGTCCAGATACAATATTATGGGTTTCATTAGATGAGACCTGATTGGCAGATCCAGATGGTTTGCCGTGTACATCCCAACAATAATCAATGGAGTGACCAATACGACCACAGTGAGTACATTTTCAAGGTTCATGATTTTCGGAACAACCAATCCCTCTGGTATCTTGTCCACCCCGAGGGATAAAACCACGTCCAGTCTACCTCGACTATTACGGCCACCCCTAAATGAGCCACCCCGAGCCATAAAAGCAAAACGATCTCCAGTGTGTGTATTATCTGATAAGGTAGAGCGCTGAATACGATAGAATGTCTCTGCAAGACTGGGAAGTTCCTTTCCACCTAATATCTGTGCCTGAACCGCTTCAAATTCTAGTGGAAGACCAATAAGGAATTTAGCAACATCGATGTCCTCACGCTGTTTTTCCATAACCTTCAAATCAGGATAGATATGTTGATGTACATCTCCTTGGCACACAGCTAAAAGCTTATTATAATATTCAACAAGACTGAAGGATCCCTTCTCAAGCTCGAAGTATTTGCTTACACGTCTCATATATCCGAGTAACATTTCCAGTTCCAGAATGTATGTGTTTGAGATGCTCCCAAATTTGTTTAGCCGTAGTCATATAGAGAGATGAAGAACCGATATGAGGCTTAATACTACCGATCATAAGTCCAATTATGGCGTTTTCCTCTTGATCCCATCGATCGTTGATAGTAGAATCACTTTCTGAAGACTTAGTAGAATCACTTTCCGAAGTCTTGGCAGATGGCTTGTCTAAAATCAAGTGATTAAATAAACATTTACCTCGCAAGAAGACCTCTACACACAGAGCCCAATAAGTGTAATTTTTTTCATTCAAATTTTCAGGTACCATAGGCCCCATCAAATTGAACATCTCCATCTTAGATGACATGATACGAACCACAAACAGGAAGTAAAAGACCACAAACGGACCCACAAATCAAGCGACCATGAGCAACAATAAAACCAACATTAACGGGCCCAACATAAAGCCATCACCACTTAAACACACCACAACAGGCCCATTAATTAACAAATGCAAAAAGGGAAAAATTCATATCTAAGGTGTATTCTTTACCTCAATTCAAAAATAAGGTAAAATAGTTTGAAAATTCAAAAATCAGGTATGCATTTAATTAATTAAAAATATTTATTAAATAAAGTCATAGATC
>CAIGRF010099678.1:35278-49495 GCA_903798235.1 Fraxinus ornus
ATGGGATTGTGTAACATGAGACTGTTTTAGTCATAATCTCCCCATCAAGAAAAGCTTATCAAAATATGAATTTTACCACGCTGAAACAGTAGAGAAGAGTGTTTCCATGAGAGTGATAATAGAGTTTGATAGAACTGTAGGGCACCCCGCACCCGCCTCCATAAACCAACCCAACCTAGAAAAGGGAGAAAATAAATTGACAGTGGACTCTTTCATTTTGAATATGCCTGGTATAAAGGTACTAATGCAGGAAAATATCATTATACAAGATTTATAATTTGTTGAAGATTGAAATAAAAATTGATCTTTAGTCGCCTAAATTTACATAATGTTAATTTAGTTAGTATTAGAAAATGTCAAAATTTTATTATTCAATAAACAGATAATAATATATTTAACAAGCATTGACCCGTCAATCCAACCACCGGGTCACCGGTTGAACCACTGACCCATTGACCCGCTGCATTATCAGAGTCAGTGTCCGGGTCGGGTCTGACAACTATGGTTTTCACCCAAATTCTTACTTTGAAGTGTTTGATTGCCATTTTTTTTCATGAAAAATATTTTCCAACTTTTAAAAATCTGCCTAATTTTCCTTGTTTTTAAGGAAAACAATTTCTTTTGGGGGAGTGTTTTTGTTTTCCTTAAAACAAGAAAAATATTTTCTTTTCTAAAATATATTTCCATGTCAATCAAACACATTCTTATTTATTTTTACATGACTCAATTGTCTGGAGTTAAAGGTACATATAGAAAGAGAATTATTTAAAGAAATGGGAATGAATGATAGTAAACCCCATCTAAAAAAGAGGATATTCCATTTGATTTTGGAACTAAACTTAGTTGTACACTCGAGTGCAAGTCTAATAACAATTTTTGCTGATTTAGAAAGTTCGAAAAGATGTTGGATTAGGATATCCAAATCAAATTCATGGAAATCTTAGTTCGAAGTGGACCTTCGAAGAAGAAGAAAAAGTATCCCAAGCTAATGTTGCGAAACATGGTGCGGAAAAGTGAAAGAACATCCAAAGACCTCAAACTCAACCATCTCCTCTTTTTTTTTTTTTGATAACTTTGGATGTTCGGGCCAGCTTGGCCGCACCTCGACTGATTCCACGGGGTCCTGAAGTTTACAGTCGGGTACTCACCTTAGTGACCATAAGGGGACTCGAACTGGTGACCATTGGGGAACAAACCCAAGGCCTGATCAATTGAGCTCGTTCCAATATCAATCTCAAGGATAAGTAGCATAAGTGTTGCAAATGGCCAAGGCTCACGAGGAAATTAAAAAAAGATGCCTACAACAATAGTCAATCCTGCTAAATCTCCCTGTTATTCTAATGCCCAATGTATATAGACCATTCTTCTGCCATTCCACTCGAGAATGGCTGAAAACTTGATTTCTCTACTATAGTTTACGTGTTCGAGCAAAGTTCAGTAGCGAAATTCTCATAATGGCATAAGATTTGGAACTGCATAACATAAAATGGATTCCTTTCGAAATTTGTAAATAAATTACTATCTCATTTTGTTTGTTACAATTATAGCAAGGTTAATCTGGGTTTCCTTCAATTATTAGCTAATAGTGGTTGAATTGATCTTTTAAATAAACCGAGAATCTCAATTTCTTTATTTTCATGTCAAAATCCATGTCAAATTTCGTATTTGCAAAGCGAGGAAGTCTTGTGGCTGTGATTGCCTAATAATGCTATATTATTCAAGACTACGGAAAATGGGATTGTGGAAAGCAAGGATGTGATGCAAGGATGTGATGGTGGAGATGATTCTTCAGAAGTAGTGCCGAGAAAGGATGGCAGCATCTGCGATGTGTGGCGTGGTGCTGGTGCATTGTATGGTAGTGGGGTGTAGTTAGTGGTAAGAAGACGATGGTTACTCATTATTTTTTTTTTATTTTTTAAATCTTTTCATTTGACGAAATTGTTTCTTTTAAATAAAAAAAATAAAGCAACAGTAATTGCATTGCACGCACAAAACTAAAGGTCTTATGGACTAAATTCATCCAAAAGGGGTCAACTGTGTCGAGAATGCAAATGGTTGGGATGGTTAATGCCAAGATTTAAAAGTTTGGACCAAAACGAACGCAAGATGAGCAAAGGTTTGAGACAATTTGCACCAATTTCCCTGAATCTTGTATTAATTTCACTAGCAGCTAAAGTATGTAAGAAATTCTAAAATGATCATTAAAATATTTTCCTTACTTAGTTTATAACCATTTCACAAATGATCATTTGATTAGAATGATAAGGGATGGACAAAACCCGACTGATGCTACCAAAAATCGCAACTGTTGAAATCCGAGCTTGACGACTGAGAACGAGCACGAACAAGATCCTCCAATACTTGAAACAAAGGCATCGGGGTTGGTCCTCGTCGCCCCTCCGATACTTAAGTCAGACAAGCAAAACAGAGAGAAAATATGCTGTAAATTGTGTATAAATTGTGTGTAAAAACGTACCTCAATAATGGATGAGAGTGATGTATTTATAGGGATACATGGTAGTCTCCTGGTAGGACTGCAACATTGGGTGCACTTATGACTCCTAGTGTCATTAGGAGTTGTGATTCAGATAACCTGGCGTTCCTTGGGTGTTTGGGTAGAGACGGGATTCTAATTGTAGAGTACATTTGGGATGGAACCAGGCGTGACAAGTGGGATATCCTTGTAGTTTAGAGGGATGTGCAGATGGATCGAATTGCTTCCTTGAGTCTACTAGCCTGAGGACATTATCCCGAGGAGATTAAGTTATTTGGAGGAAAATGAGTGGGAACATGCTCGGCCATTTCCTCCTCGGGTCGGGCACTTAACAGGTATTATCACTGGCCCCCGTGCATGTAGGCCAGAGCCTCGTTCTCGAGGTTCTGGGGTGTGATGCATCTTCGCAGGTTGGCATGAGCGTTTTATTCGCGCCTGAGCAGGTAGGAGTGATGCTCCTCGACGGCAAAGGTGATCGGCCTGTGGAACAGATTGCTCGGCTCGCGAAGCGTGGGAGTTCGGCTTCAAGGGTGGTTTGGTCAATAATTAAAATATAGGTCGGGCTTGAGGGCCAAATGTGTGAATGAGAACGCGCCACGTGGCCTCGATGATCGAGCCAATGATTACCCTGGTTGGATGGCTGCCACGTGGCATGTGATGGAGGGCTAGGATTGAGAGTCTCTTGGGCTTCTCAGCCTTCTATAAATACCCCCATGCCCCACTTCATTTGGCACTTTCCAGCCTTCGAAAACTCCTCGAACAACCTTGGGTTTGGGTCTAAGGTTAGTGCTCGTTCCCTTTAGTTAATTTAAATGTTTAATTTCGCCCATTATGTCTGGTAGTAATAGCTCTTCAGCCTCAAGATCCATGCTCGAGGCTGACCATCATTTAATTCCTTTGGCCGTACCTATTGATAGTCACCCTGCTCTATCCTACCCTGAGCTTAGCTGTAGGTATAAGGAGCACGAGGTAGTGGGGATAGCTCGTGAGTTTGAGCTGATGCCCTTGTGTGATGTTAGACGTCCCGACCCCGAGGAGTGCGTACTGAGTGCTCGAGAGGAGCCGTTTATAGGGAGTCATTGAAGGGGGGACTTAGGTGGAGTTCCTGACCGAGCACGATATATGTCCCGGGCAATTAGTACCGAATGGGTGGAGAATGCTGGTGTACTTTTTTATAGCTTGTAGATATTTATCAATTGTCCCGAGGTTAGACCTAATCAGAATGACGTTCGAACTGAAGTCCCTCCCGGGCTTCAACTGTTTTGTATATTTTTTGTCCCGAGGAGAGTTCAAACTTCCTAGAATGCCGAGCTCGTTAAAAGGATGGAAATCCAAATATTTTTTTATCCATCCCCAAGATCCCGACCATCCATTCGGTCCTCGGTGGACAGTCCCGAGCACAGAGCGCTTTAACGAGGGCCAGGCGTATTTCGAGGTGTTAGAGAGATATGCAGAGATTGGTCGGGCTCGAGCCTCTGTCGTGTAGCATGGACGATCTCCTCGGGGATGAAGTCCTTGATCTTGCCGATGTCAAAGGCATCGAGGGTAGGGACGAGCATCTTTGTTACCTAATTTTACCGTACAGTATGTTATCTCGTCGATCTAATGACTTGTGTTTTATTTTGCTTTGCAGTTCTCGAGATGGTGTTTGATCCCGCCGACCTCCGCCGTAGACAAGAAGCCAAAGGGTGCTCCCGTGAAATAGCCCGGTAAGAAAACTAAGAAACGTCCTCGGCACATGGTGACCGAGTACCCTTTGAGAGGGCCCGACGAACACTCTGGGGTCTCGTCTGATCCTCTGTAGGCTTTGACTGTTGCTCGAGCTTTGGCCTTGAGGGGTGAGAAAGAGGCCGGCAAAGTTGCTGCACTTGAAGAAGAGCTCGATCGGAGGGTCCAGAACGTTCTTGAGCTCGAGGCCGAGAATAGATGTCGGTCGAAGGAGAACTCAGAGCTCGAGGCCTCCCTTAAGCGAGCTAACGACGAGCTTGCTCTGTCTAGAGCCGAGGCAAATGAGGTAAAAATGGAACTCGACCAAAGGACGAAGGAGATGGAGGCCACTCTGGAGGAGGCTCGAGTCAAGTCGGTTGAGGACTTTAAGCAGTCCGACGAGTTCCGAGCAATGAGGGGGTAGTACGCCTTGGGATCGTATGATTATGCCTTCAAACAAGCTCGGGCATATCTTCGTTCCAAGTTTCCCGATCTCGACGCCGAGGGGTTGACGTCTGCACCCGAAGTTGTCGAAGGGCTCGAGCTCTCATCATTTGACCATACCGGAGCCGAGGATGACGACGACGGTGCCGAGGATGAGGCTGGAAATCTCTCGAGGAATGATGAGGAAGACTAGGACCTTTATTTTGAAATATTTTTGCAAGTGTTTTGCTCGACCATGTATTTGAACATTTGTATTGCTCGATTAGGCTTTTGTTATATTAAACAATATTTTGATGTTTGTCCCGAGGTATGCATTTCGAGGATGGTAAAATTCGATCGCATGATCTTCACAATTTTAAACTCGAGGATGATCATGTGACGACCTTGAAAATATATGATCTCGAGCTACTTAATTTTAAAAAATGAAGCTTGGAGCTCGAGGAGAATCAAACATATGATCTCGAGCAACTTAATTAAAAAAATAAAGTTTCAAACTCGAGGAGAATCAAGCGTATGATCTTGAGCAGCTTAATTTAGAAAATAAAGTTTAGAACTCGAGGAGAATCAAGCGTATGATCTCGAGCAGCTTAATTTAGAAAATAAAGCTTCGAACTCGAGGAGAATCAAGCGTATGATCTCGAGCAGCTTAATTTAGAAAATAAAGCTTCGAACTCGAGGAGAATCAAGCGTATGATCTCGAGCAGCTTAATTTAGAAAATAAAGCTTCGAACTCGAGGAGAATCAAGCGTATGATCTCGAGCAGCTTAATTTAGAAAATAAAGCTTCGAACTCGAGGAGAATCAAGCGTATGATCTCGAGCAGCTTAATTTAGAAAATAAAGTTTCGAACTCGAGGAGAATCAAGCGTATGATCTCGAGCAGCTTAATTTAGAAAATAAAGTTGTGATCTCGAGGAGAATTGGAGCTATGACCTCGAGCAACTTAATATTAACCAACAAAGTTTTGAACCCGAGGAATAATTCGATCATATCCCGATGTGTCGTACCCGAGGAATATTTCGTTCAATCTCATGGAACTACGAGCTCGAGCTCTAGACTTGTTGCCCGAGGATGGTAAGGATTTTGGTGCTCGTTAGTAGGTTTTGAGGTGCTTGCCCCAAGGCAAGGCTTTGAGGTGCTTGCTCAAGGCAAGGCTTTGATGTGCTTGCTCGGGGCAAGGTTTTGATGTGCTAACTCTAAGGCAAGGCTTTGAGGTGCTTGTTCGGGACAAGGCTTCGATGTGCTTGCTCGGGGCAAGACTTTGATGTTTAGGAGCATCTCGTGGGGAAGGAACCCCTGTATGATTTTATTCAACTGAAAACTTTCTAAACATTAAATGTGGGAATTGAATCTGGAAGATTAAAAGACGCAGGGCATGCAAGCCCGACAAACTAAAAAATTCAAAACGAATGAAACTACTAAGGAAATAGGCTACTTGTGGTAGATCTTTAGGTTGTCAGCATTCCATGGCCTGTCCAGTGGTCTTCCCGAAGTATCCCTTAAGCTGTAGGCTCTTTTGTGAACTTGTCTTATGACTTCAAAAGGACCTTCCGAAATGGCTCCAAGCTTCCCCAGGGCATGACCAGCGGCTTCAGCCCTCCTCAACACTAGATCTCCAACTCTGAACTTCCTGGTCTTCACCGTGCTGTTGAAGTATTTTGCTGTTCTGTTATGGTAAGAAGCGACCCTTATTGATGCTTGTTCTCTTACTTCTTCAAGGAGGTCGAGATGTTCAGTTGTTCGTTCCCAGATCTCGGGCTCCAGCATCCTGAGACTTGGCAACCTGGTCTCGATTGAGAGGGTAGCTTCCACACCGAATGCCAACATAAAAGGGAGTCTCACCGGTTGTGGTTTTGTGAGATGTCCTATATGTCCAAAGTATGGATGGTAGCTCGTCTGGCCAAGTTCCTCTAACTTCTCCAAGCCTGGTTTTGAGATCTTGCAGAATTATTCGTTCGTGACCTCAACGAGGCCATTGCTCTGAGGATGTAACACAGATGTCAGACGGTGGTCAATCCCCAAGTTGGTGCAGAAGCTTCTGAACTCTGAATTATCAAACTACCTCCCGTTATCAGTTATGAGGACCTTGGGTATTCCGAATCTGCAGACGATAGACTTCCAGACGAATAACCTTAATTTGGGCTCTGAAATTGTTGCTAGGGGCTCGGCTTCGACCCACTTAGTGAAGTATTCAACTGCTACGGTGACAAACTTCAATTGTCCTCGGGCAAGTGGGAATGGGCCGAGGATGTCGACACCCCACTGTTCAAACGGGGCAGCGTAATGCACGGTGGTGAGTTCCTCTGCCGGAGAGTGGATGACGTTGCCAAACCTCTGACACTTGTCACATCTTTTGACATAGTCTGCGACGTCCTTCTTTACGGTTGGCTAGTAGTATCCATACCTTATAAGCTTGAAAGCTAGAGCACGAGCTCCTTGGTGGTTCCCGCACACTCCTTCTTGAACTTCTGTCAAGGCTTGAGCGGCCTCTGAGGGTTTGAGGCATTGAAGGTATGGTAGAGTGAAACTCCGGCGAAATAGGACTCCCCTAATCATGCAATACCTTGGTGCCCGAGCTCGAGTACTCCTCGCCATCCGCGGGTCGCTGGGCAAATTCCCACTAGTTATGAAATCAACTATCGGGTCCATCCAGCAAGGCTCATGCTCGATGTCCATAACTGTGGGTGTTTGCTTAGTGCTCGGTTCCGTCACAAGCTTCACATGGACTGTTCCGTCAAGATCGTCAACCCCTATAAAGACAAGTCAGGACAAGGCGTCAGCTTTACAATTATCGGCTCGAGAGATCTTTACTATCTCACAACTTTTGAACTGCCTCTGAAGATCATGGACTTTTAAATAATGCAAGCTCATCTTCTCATCTTTCCTTTCGAATGCTCCTTCAATCTGCCCGACCACTAATTGCGAGTCACTGTAAATTTTGATAAGCTCAAGCTCAAGATTAATGGCGAGCTCTTGCGCAATTATAACGGCTTCATATTCTGCTTCGTTGTTTGTAGCATTGAACTCAAATCGGAGTGCGCATTGTATTTCTGTACGTTTGTCTGGGCTGACAAGAATGACCCCTGCACCTGATCTCGAGGAGTTTGACGCTCCGTCGACAAATATTTCCCACACTTCTATCTTGTCGCTGGTCGTGTCGTCCCCTGGCCCCCGAGGCCTTGGGGTGAGTTCTGCAATAAAATCGGCCAAGACCTGTGCTTTGATCGACGGTCGAGGCCTGAATTCAATGTCAAATTCCCCAAGTTCGATGGCCCATTTTAGTAATCTTCTAGATACGTCAGGCTTCTGCAGTATATGCTTGAGCGGCTGATTAGTGAGCACTACGATGGGGTGAGATTGGAAATACTGTCGCAATTTCCGCGCGCCACTACCAATGCAAGGGCTAGTTGTTCGGCCAATGTATATCCGGTCTCCGCATCGAGTAATACTTTGCTGACATAATATATCGGTTGTTGAGCTTTGTTCACCTCTTTCACCAACACCCCACTTACAGCATTCTGAGAAACTGCCAAGTATAGGAACAGAGTATCCCCAGGTTCTGGTTTCGTAAGAACTGGTGGGGTTGCTAAAGTGCGCCTCAATTCCTGGAATGCTTCCTCACAGTCTTCGGTCCATTCAAAGTCCCGACATCCTCTTAGAGCTTTGAAAAAAGGAAAACACCTATCCGCTGCTCGGGACATGAACCTGTTTAATGCCGCAACACGACCTGTCAATTTCTGTACCTCTTTCTTATTCTTCGGGGACTCCATGGATGCAAGCGCATGTATTTTGTCAGGGTTGGCCTCAATTCCCCGATGAGTGATCATGAAGCCTAGAAACTTTCCCGAGGCTACCCCGAAAACACACTTGGCAGGATTCAACTTCATCTTGTATTCTCGGAGGGTAGAGAACACTTCCTCAAGATCTTTAATATGATGCGCAGCTTGTTTGCTTTTAACCACCATGTCATCCACATAAGCCTCAATGTTTCTTCCAATCATTTTAGCAAAAATTTTGTTGATCATCCTTTGATAAGTGGCTCCCGCGTTCTTCAACCCGAATGGCATGACCCTATAACAATATATAGCGGAGTCGGCCATAAAGGATGTTTTCTCTTGGTCTTCCTCGGCCATGAGGATCTGATGATATCCAGAGAATGCATCCAGAAAGCTATAAAGTTTGTAACCAGAAGTACTATCCACGAGGTTGTCAATCCGAGGCAGAGGATAGCTATCCTTTGGGCATGCCTTGTTAAGATCGGTAAAGTCAATGCAAACCCTCCACTTGTTGTTGGCCTTTTTGACAAGTACTATGTTGGCCAGCCAGTCAGGGTACTGGACCTCCCGAATGAACCGAGCACTTGTTAACTTACCAACCTCTTCCCGTATAACCTCGCGCCGCTCCGGTGCGAACTGTCTCTTCCTTTGCTTGACTGGCTTGGCGCCGGGATTGATATTTAGTTTGTGAACTGCAACCGTTGGGTCTATCCCGGGCATGTCTTCCACATTCCAGGCGAACACGTCCATGTTATGGGACAAGCAAGTTATGAGCGCGTTTCTGACGCTAGCGTCGAGATCCCGCCCAACAGTCACCGTCTTGCCGGGCTCGAGCTCGAGGTCAACCAATTCCTCCACAGGGGCAAGTCTTCCTCGGATCTCGAGATCATGCTCGGGTGGTGATATCTGCATAACGTTGGGATTTATTCCTCGAACACTGGTCATGTAGCAATGTCTAGCAGCTGTCTGATCTCCACGGACAACCCCCACCCCACTACTGGTGGGGAACTTCATAGCAAGGTGAAAAGTAGAGATGATAGCTCTGATCTTGTTGAGTAATGGCCTCCCCAAGATTGCATTATAAGCCATCGAAATGCGTACAACCTGGAATGATGTAAGTTCAGTTATTTGCTTTCGATCTGATCCCAATGTCAGTGGTAGATTAACAACTCCTTCCGGGATGATTGTACCGCCTCCAAAACCTTGCAGAGGGGTTTGGACGGCCTTGAGCTGTTCGGCCGAAATTCCCATCTTAGAGTATGCTTCATGAGCAAGTATGTTAGCCGCGCTCCCGTTGTCAACCAAAATCCTCTTCACCTCAAAGTTGGCTATAATCGCTGATATGACCAAAGCATCGTCGTGAGGATGCGACAAACCTTCTAAATCTTCTGGTCCGAACGTGATTTCTTGTGTATCTCCTGTCACCGTCCTCAAGTTCGGGTTATACTGCCTGGCGTACTGCTTACGCCCACTGTTGGAGTCTCCTCCTGACGCCATTCCTCCAATAATAACATTGATTGTCCCTGCAGTAGGCTGGTTATTCCCTTTTTTCTCAGGACCCTTTCCTTTGTCACGATCGGTCCTCGGGCGTTTGTCATTGCTAATGTACGAGCTTAGAAACCCCCTCTTTATCAAAGCTTCGATCTCTCGCTGGAGCGCGTTACAGTTCTCCGTTGTGTGCCCATGGTCCCGATGATAATCACAATATTTAGATCTGTCTCGAGCACTTGGAGGCGACTGCATCCTGGAAGGCCATTTAAGTTCTTTCATGTCTTTAATTTCCATCAAGATGTTCGACTTCGAAGTGTTCAGACGGGTCTGTGGTGCTAACTGTGTATCCTGCCTCTGCTTTCCCCTGTTCACCTCAGGACGAGGATTGGAGTCGTATTGCCTCTTATGCTCGGGTTTTTCCGAGGTCGGGTGAGAATTCCTCCTCGGGTAAAGTGTTTCCTCCATATTGATGTATTTCTCAGCTCGGGTAAGTAGGTCGGTCACGGCTTTCGGGGGGTTTTTGGACAGCGACATTTTGAAAGCTTCGCACCTGATTGCGTACGTAAGGGCTGAGATTGCTGCCGTTATGTGAAGATCCGGTATCTGGAGTCTTTCTTCATTAAACCTTGTCATGAAATTACGGAGTGTTTCGTTCGGCCCCTGTCTTAGCTGCATAAGGGAAGCCGCCGTCTTCCTGATACGCTTGCTGCTAGCAAAGAAAGCGGAGAACTTGTCAGCCAGGTCGGAGAACGAAGCAATGGAGTTAGACTCCAGGGTCGAGAACCAATCCCTGGCAGCGTTGGTCAAAGTTTGGGGAAAAGCTTTGCACATCACTGGATCCGGAGCTACTTGCAGATTCATGACATCCGTGTACACGTTGAGGTGGTTGATGGGGTCCGTCGTCCCGTCATACTCTTTCATACGGGGGAGCTTAAATCGGTCCGGTAGTGGGAAGGAAAGTACTTCCGGCGTGAATGGAGTATTTGGGGCAAATCCCGTTGTTCCTTGGGCATTCTTCTGTAACCCAGCAGCGATTCCGTCCTTTATGATCTTGGCCAATTCGTTTGAGTCCATAGTCACCAATCCCGAGGCCTAGGCTAACGGAGGGGCACCCGAGGCCCCGGACCCATCTTTATAGTGTACTTCGTGCGTATCCTGATCATGAGTATCATTCACGAACCCCCCTTGCTGTCCGACCGTCGGCCCCGGGGGAGTTCCGGCGCCGGATTGTCATTCCTCCGGCTTAACAACTGGGTCAGCGCTGCAACTTGCTGGCAAAGTTCCTCAAACGCCCGTGCATTAGTTAGCGCGGGGGGCTCCTCCTGCTGGGTCGCCTGATCCATAACAGGCGACGAATTTGGTGCGGACGAACTTGCTCGTGGATGGCCTGAACGTGTATTGACCATGACTTTTGGTAGCGTTTCCCACAGACGGCGCCAATGATGCTACCAAAAATCGTACCTGTTGAAATTCGAGCTTGACGACTGAGAACAAGCACGAACAAGATCCTCCAATACCTGAAACAAGGCGTCGGGGTTGGTCCTCGTCGCCCCTCCGATGCTTAAGTCAGACAAGGAAAATAGAGAGAGAAAATATGCTGTAAATTGTGTGTAAAAACGTACATCAATAATGGATGAGAGCGATGTATTTATAGGGATACATGGTAGTCTCCTGGTAGGATTGCAACATTGGGTGCACTTATGACTCCTAGTGTCATTAGGAGTTGTGATTCAGATAACCTGGCGTTCCTTGGGTGTTTGGGTAGAGACGGGATTCTAATTGTAGAGTACATTTGGGATGGAGCCAGGTGTGACAAGTGGGATATCCTTGTAGTTTATAGGGATGTGCAGATGGATAGAATTGCTTCCTCGAGTCTACTAGCCCGAGGACATTATCCCGAGGAGATTAAGTTATTTGGAGGGAAATGAGTGGGAACATGCTCGGCCATTTCCTCCTCGGGTCGGGCACTTAACAAATATTATCACCGATCGAAACCGTTAAAACCGAACCAACCCGACCGGTTTGGGTCTGTTTCTTAATTGTTTTTATATGGGTTGGCTGGGTAGCTAAGTGGGCAGGTCGGATTATGGGTTAACTCATGAAAATAGAAATAAATTCGTCTAACCCGACCCGCCTACTTTGAAAAAAAAAATGCCTAAAAGTAAAAATAACCTAAAATGTATGAGTGGATAATGTAAATAACCTAAAAAATATGAGTGAATAGTGTAACTCTATTTAAGTTGGTGCATTTAAGAGGAGGAATTTACTCTCTTTCCCACAATAAATATACTAACGGAAAATCTATTCGTTCACTATTGAAGTGCCATAATGGAGAAGAGTCCAAGTTGAATTGTGTCCTACAAAAATGGAGTTCATTTTTATGATTTTATCCTAAAGCCAGCACATTCCAAGAATTTTTGACATGGATTTAGCTTTCGTCCATGAAGTCTTCAATATTTTGTATTTCGATTGACATTTGGCACCATAATTTGAAGATTGGAGAAAATCAACGTTAGGGTCTCTGGTGTTAAGTCTTCTGAAATAATAAATGTGCGTAAAATAAATGAATAAAAACGCTCTATTCCCATCAATTTTACTTCATCCGCAGCGATTTATGCTTACGCTTGGCAAGAAAATAAAGTAGGTTTGTTCACGTATCAAAATTAAATTATTTTTATAATCGAGTGATCTTTTATGAAATCTTTACAAAATTTAATGACTAATAATGAAAGATGAATACTTTAATGGCCAAAATGAGAGAGTGAATTGCCTAAATAGGCGCTGAACTTTACGCAATGCGTCTAAGGGGTCATTGAACTTTAAAAATCACCCAAATAATTACTGAACTTTGCAAAACGTTTCCATTAGGTCACTGAACTTTAAAAATCACTCAATTCATCATTGAACTTTGCAAAATGTTTCTCATGAGTCATTAATGCAGTGATCTCCTGGGCAACATTTTGCAAAGTTCAGTGATCTTGTAGAAACATTTTGCAAAGTTCAGTGATGAATTATGTTATTTTTAAAGTTCAGTGACCTAGTGGAAACGTTTTGCAAAGTTCAATGATCATTTGGGTGATTTTTAAAGTTCAGTGACCATTTGAACGCATTGCGTAAAGTTCAGTGCCTATTTAGGTAATTCACTCTTATAAATTCTATCTATTTTCATCTAGTTTCTCAATAAAATAAGAAAAAAAAATAAAGAACTAATTGCAATCATGATCTCAATTTTTTTTAAAAAAATGTACAAATGAATCTCAAAGAAATTATTAAAAAATTAGAAATTAATTTTTTTAAAAAAGTACAAAGGAGTCCCGAATAAATTATGAGAAATTTAAAAAGTGCAAACGAGTTTCAAATAAATTATGAAAAAAAACTAATTTTATTTTTTTGTGTAAATAGAAGTTTATATTCATCATTTCACAAATTTTATTTAGAAATTGGATAGAAGTAAATAAAAATAATGGTTTACGTAATGAAATGTTTAATTAAGAATGAAAATGTTAAAAAATAAAATATTTGGGTATTTTTCACAATAATAATGAGATGCTTGGACATTGCACAGAAAAATTCTCTCTAACTTTGTGGATTGATATATATTCTCACCAAACCTGCCTTTCTCCTTCTCCCCATAAGCTGTTGGCAACTGTGCATATATATATATATGAAGAAATACCAATANATATTTTTTTAAAATTTTAAAATCAATATAGAATCTTGATTGAATTATAATCGATTTTGACATCGAAATAGAGTTAGATTTGATTAGTTTACAAAAAGAGGTGGACTATTCATCTAAAATATTTTTAAGGCTATTTTCAACTACGTACAAACTACAAAGGCCTTTTATAAAATTCGCCTAATATATATACACACGTAAAATTACGACGAAAAAAACTATTCAATTATGGCGCACGGAGGCTACGGCAAGCGCAGAGTTGCCGACCGCCAAGTCGCGGGCGGGCGGCGGCCGAAATCCCTAGCTGTCGACAAGAAGCCCAAACCCAAAGCGAAGGCCGTCTCTCTCAAAAACCAAATTCGATCTATTGAACGCATGCTCCGCAAAGTACTCACTACCTCCTTAACTTTACCAATTATACCCATATAAAATGCATATGAATGTATACGTGCTAGTTTGTTTAATTTTATGTATGTATTGGTTGTATGGAAAATTTGGTGTTCAATTGGTGTATGTAGAAGTGGCGGGTTCCTTTTAAGTTGATTAATGTTCAAGTGCGGAAGCGTAGCGTGCAACTTTATATTTTCTGTTGCTTCTTAATTAGGTTAAAATGAATGGTCCTCTTTTA
>CAIGRF010099703.1:9555-20687 GCA_903798235.1 Fraxinus ornus
GATCGTAAGTTTCTCATATCCACTATAAAAAACGGAGTTTGAGATATGTAGGAAAGTCCTTCGTAGTCATGTCCACCACTTCGGACTTTTAGCTGAATCCCATGTTTCTTTGAGCAATAAATTGCTGCCTGAATTTGGGATTCGTGCTCCGGAGTAATGATTACAACAGGTTTCTGGCCAGAGTTTGATGCCGGCCGTAGGTTCCGTATTGAAGATTGGAGAATAGATAAATATGATGCATTTTTCGGGGTATAAATTGATCTAGAATCTGAGTTGGATCTATGAAACTGTAGGGTGAGGCATTCAAGAAAATCATTTTTGTTATGAGCCGAAGAAGCTACAGAAATCGAAATGAATGACAAAAGAAAAAGTGTGAGTATACCAGCTGGTTTAATCTCCATACTTTGTTTTGTAATTTATACTTTTCTTCTAATTGGTTGCTAATTCTTGAACAATATAGCATGTATTTATAGATGTTCGTTGTGACTTTTCTAAATGACTGTAAGTGAGTTTTGAGTTTATCATGTCTGGGTTATAATATCAGATGAAAATTCAAACTTAAATCGTGAAGCTTTCATATGTAGATTAATTCAACCACGCAAAAAGAAATTTCCAAGTTTCACTGCTTCCTCAAAGAAAATGTCTTTTATCTGATTTTTTTTTGGGTGCAGATAAACATGCAAACTGTAATTTTCAAGATATTACTTATGGTACAAGTATGTTAAGTCAGTAAAATAAATAAACGAAGATGGCAGCCTTCAGATTGTCCGGTAACCTTTCTATTGTTAAACCCTAATAAGAATGAAAGACAAAACTCAATCTTATATGATTCTGTTCACATTGTCATTATATGATTCTGTGTAGCCAATCTTCTTAGAGTGCTGGAAATATCCAATTAGAGAACAAATTCAATCTTAAATATCGTTCACATGATCTTTTTTGTCCTTATGAACGGTAAAAATAATTCTTCCCTAAATAATTTATTTATGATTTCGTATAAACCATTCCATACTATAATATTCAGTGCAGTTAATAAGCCATTGACTTCGTGAAGCAAATAATAGACACGAGTTGAATGCCCAACCACATTGAGCAGCCATTCGTACCATTAGAAGATGAAAAAACAAGTGGAAATTACTTAATTTCATGTGTTTAAAGATTGATTTTCAATAATAAGATTTAAAGTTTACTTATTCAAAAATCAGGTAATAATTTTATATTTTAATGCATATATTAATATTAATAAATTAAATTTTCCATCCAATTAAAACCCTAATTAATTTTAACAATCATCTTCCCCTCCTCTCGTCATACTCTCTGTACCCTTACCCTAATTTGAATAGATTAATCCCCAATCTTTCTCTCTTCCTCTTTATCACACACATTATCGGAGCACCGCCAACGTGACGTCGATGAGAAGCGTGATTCCGTTCTGGGCGACCCACTCTCGATGTTACTGCACAATGGCGACTTTAGAGTTACCCGTCGGCGTAGTTTGTGTTGATTGTTGCCATGAAGGATTGCACATATTGATGGTCGTGCAAAGATGGTGGCGCTGCGCCTTGCGGAGATCTGTACCAGGGAAGCATCGGAGCCTCTGCACGATGGTGATCTCTATCTTCTTCTATCTATCGTCGCGGTGGTGGTCTCTATCTTCATACAGTGCTTTGTTCACTGTTGCACGTGGTGCTTAGAGCGCCACCTAGTTTCAATCTGAGTTGATTACGGCAGGATCAAGGAGATTTGTTGGTGGTGATGTCTGTGGTGGTGTTGGAGGCGACGAGGTTAGAGGTGGTGACGGGTTTATGGTAGGTGGTGATTGTGGTGTGGTGTCTTTGTTGTTGGCGTCGACGAGGATGGTTGTGGATCTGGTGGTGGCGACAAGGATGGAGATGGTGGCGGGTTTGAGATATTTTTTGTCGGATTTGGTAATGACGATTTTGTTGGTGATGCTATTGTGGTGGTTGCGGCAGTTATGAGGTTGGCAATGGATCTTGTGGTGAGACGGGGTGGTGGTCATTGGTGACTGGAGATCTGATTGAGTTGATTGTCATTGTTTTTGTTAGTAGTTGATTGGATCTCATTGCAGCAATTTTGTTGGTGGTGATGTCGGGGTGTTGGTGGTGGTGGTGCTGTAGGTGGTGATCGTATGTGACCCACTATTTGACCTCTGACCAACTGTTGAATTGTATCCTTAAAATTCGATAATTTGTGCCAACAAATTTGAAAATATGCTATAATTTTTTTATTTGTGACCAATAAAATAAAATGTAACCTATAAAAAAATTTATTTGTAACCTCAAATTAATTTGTGACCAATTAATTCGATAATACATAATCAATAAATAAGTTGTGGCTTATGATTATGTATTTTTGACCATTAATTGTATAATTATGACTTTATTATATTTAATTAATAAAAAAATACTTGACTTTTGCATTAATTAAGCTTAAAACCAAAATTTTGAATTGTGCATAGTTAATGTCTTAATTGTGAATTTTTCCCAATTGCAACCCCTTATAATTGGTTGTTTAAAGGGGCTTTCATTTAAAAGGTCCAATCAAAGAAGAAACTAATTTATAAAGGCTGATATTTATCTTTTTTTTTTTAGTTAGATAGCCTAAATATACAAAGAAATAGAAAATAGAATTTGTAAATTACTAAAATGTCATTGAAGGTAAAAAAGACATTAATAGCCCTCATTCCCAATTTAGTTCACATTTAGCTCCAATTGAATTTTAACTTCCCCTTCTTTCACACTCAGCTTCGACATCTTCTATGAACTCTTTTTATTTTCTTATCATCATCCTCTCTACTTCATGAAACCATAAAATCTAAATTTTCATTCCCATCAGCACTCATTTGGTTGAAGTGAGTAATCAAAATGTATAACATTCTTGTTGAGCATTTGGAGAATAAGATAAGGTATTGTTAATTTTCTATATCTGGGCTACTTTCTTTTTCCATTTTTTGAATAATTTCTTCGTGTAGTTGTATGTATGTTTATGATTTTCATTTGTCATTAATAATGATTTTGAATTCATTTTATCATTGGATTAGAGCTTTAATTTGTGTTGCTTCCCACCTATTTTCTTATTACCCCTTATTTCTATTAGTTAAAGTGAAATGCACGTTGGTAAACATGTGTTAGCTATTCTATATGTTGCTCTACTTGAAACATATATTTGATTTTGCCGTACAAAATGAGTTACGTATCGTTTTTTGCAATCCATAACGATATACATATATGGTTATCAGTACTAAATGAAAATTTGATATTTGATAAAATTTTAAAATTTGAATTGCAGTTATGGACACATTGAATATGATATGGACATCAATTTGTTGTCCATTTAAACTTAGCAAATGAAAATATGTAGCAACGCTTATTTTTGTTTTGAAAACAATTTCTTGTGTGAACTTGTATGATAAAGTCAGAGAGATGTTGAAGGTTGATATAATGCTATATAAAATGGAGATGTCAACTCTTGACCCTATAACGTCTAAAGCTTCAACTTCAAGAAAACTGGTCATCTTCGCTCCATTTGTACAAGCCAAATAGCTGGTAGTGAAATTTAAGATTGTCATATTTGTCATGACTTGTAGGTCTATCATTTTTTACTTATTGGAAGCACAAAATGATTTATTAGATTTTGTAGTCATTGTGCTATTATTGCTTTTTTGCTATTGAAACAAAATTAAATTAATTTTGTGTTGTTGTGTTTATTTTTATTTTTTTCACATTACAAACAAACGACTTTTATATTGTTTTAGTTGACACAGATATTGTTCTAGTATGGAAAATGCATTGATTCATATAACGAAATTGAAATCATTCCTGAAACAGAAAACGTTATTTATGTCGTTCCAGTATGAAAATCGTAATGATTTATATAACGACATTGAAATCGTTCTTAAGATACAAAACGATATCGATGTTGTTCCGGTATAAAAAACACAGCACTTTAGTAATTTTCATAAGGACATTGAAGTCGTTATAGACCAATAAAATGACATAGAAGTCGTTATATCAAAAAACTTGCACAGCGCATGAGACATAGGGAGCCGTAGCTCGCGCGCATCCAAAGGATCAATTGCTCTCGGGTGGTAAACATTAAATTGTTATTAAGTTAACGTTTCGGTCCCCAAACTTCTGTCCTTCGTTGAACAGAGCCCTTTTCTCATGTAATTTTCGAAAAACGAAAACAAATCATAAGTATCAAACTCATGAAATAACATAACAATATCCATATCATTTTAGTACAAATTTGGCCAGATTGAAATCATTTCAACTCAAATCATAGCTAAAACGTCATAGATATATTTTTATTTAATATCTAATGATATTGACATCGTTATATATCAAACCCACAAAATAACATAACAATATTCATATAATTTCAGTACAATTTTGACGATATTAATATCGTTTTAGTTCAATTCATAATAATTTTTAGTCAGAACGATATAATTATCGTTTTATATGAAACGAAACAATATTCATGTCGTTGTATTTATGATTTAAATTGGAACGATTTCAAGTCATCAAATTTCTACTAAAACGATATAAATGTTATATTATTTTGTGGGTTCGATACATAACGATATCATTATCATTTCATTACAATTTTGATGACTTTGATATCGTTTTAATTTAAATCATAACTAAGACGACATATAAATCGTGTTAGTTTATATAAAACGATAATTATATCGTTTCTGCTAAAATGATGATTCAACCATTCACGTTCACCCGACATGCATCGATATATGTAGGATGATCGAAATAGGTCATCAAGTGGGTTTGTTCTCGGTTAAAAGAAACTATGGGAATATTTGTGTTTCCATTATTGTAAACCACCTTCGAATTATTCCGATAGAAAGAAAGTTCATCGTTTGCTCTCTCTAGACAATTCGAGTGGTATCAACCCACTTGTACAAAAAAAAATTTGTGTCCAACAGTTGTACTTGTAATTTTTTTTGTAAATTATGTTTATTTAATGTTGTACATGTTGAACTCAAATTAAGGAATTGAATGAATATATTTGCAATTTCATGTTCATTGCTTGTTAGTTTATACATTTCATTGAATTTGGCATTTTTAACTTTTGAGTCTAAACTTTATTATATTAAGCCCCTCTTTGATAATCAATATTCAAAAACTATGTTTTCTACATATTTATTTTTAACTATACATTCATATACTAAAATATTTTGCACGTAAATTCAAAACTTTTTCCAACTTTTTAATAACACATTTTTTCAAAAATCCACTATTCAAAACTTTGTTTTTGCCAAATAATGACAATCAAACATGAGCTAAGTTCCAATAAAAGAATTATTAACATAATTATCATATTTTTTTAAAATTTAATCCAAATTAGAGACGAAAATAACAATGGAAGTATCTTGCAGATTAGTGATGGATTTAATCCGTAGGAAATTTGCGATGAAAAATTATTGTTACCAATTTGTTGCTAATTACCAACGGAAATAGACGTTGGTAAACACTAACGGATTTTTTGGTCACTAATTTACCAACGGTCTAAAAAATTTGTTGCTAAATTAGCGATGACGGTTTCAAATTTGTCGATAAATGTCATTAGCTACAGGATTTAAGGCATTAGATATAGAAATTTCCGTCTCTCAAACCTCATTTTTTTTAAGTGACTTCAATCGCGAAGCTTTCACATGGAGATTCATTCAGCCACTCAAAAAGAAATTTACAAATGTTTCACTGCTTCCTCAAAGAAAATGTTGTCTTATTGAAGAATAAATTAATATTCTTTTATCTGATTTTTAGTACATGAATTATTTGGTGCAGATGAGCACGCCAACTGTAATTTCAACTTTCAAGATATTACTTGTGGACAAATAAATATAATATTTTTATATTCTTAGAGGATACTACATAAGAGAAATGAAGATTAATCCTATTAAGAATGAAAGACAAAATTAAATCTTAAATATAGTTCACGTGATTCTTTTTTTTTTATGAACTGTAAAAACAATTCATCCCTAAATAATGCATTTACGATTACGTATAATCCATTCCATATTATAACATTCAGGGATGATAATAAGCCATTGACTTCTTAAAGCAAATAATAGAAGACTCCGAAGGGAGGGAGAGCCCAACAAGTTTGAGCATCCACCTGCACCCTTAGAAGATGAAAAAAAAAAAGGGAGCCTGCTGCGAACCATTATAATTGGTCATTTAAATCTCCAGTATTTGATCCTGAACACCCAGTTCACAATCTTTGACCAGAAAGTTGGGACCCATTACCAGAGTAGAGATTAGAGATGAAGTTCTTGAGAGTTTTAGGGAGATTTCCTGTCATGTTCGAGAGGTGGCGCAAGCGTTAAACACCCAAGAAAACAACCCATTAATTCATTTATTATGAAGTCTGAAGCCGTCTAGGTTTTGATTTCTTCAGTAGCTGCTGGAAAATTGGGAATGGGAGATTAGTGGGTTTAAAAAAAAAAAAGAAAAAAAAAAAATCGGGCCCCTTAAAGAGTTGGGCCTGAGGCGGTGGCCTCTTTGGCCTCTCAGTCCGGCTCTGCATTACCTAGAGTCTTAGCCTCCATCCGAACACAGTATCAAGCGGGATTCTAGTTTGATGCCTTGCTCTGTAATGGAAGTGATAAACTTTTGAAATATTTGGACTATTTCTCCTCATGTCTCTGAACGTAGAGTATGTCTCTATATTTTGTGATATCAGTAGATGTTGCATTGGCACTCTCTTTTGAAAGAAATACTTGATGATGGTATATGTGTTTCCAAGTGTCACATTTTGCTCTAATATTGATCAAGGTTGCTAAAAATTCTTAATAAAGACAAGGACATTCATATTCATAATTCAAAAATAAAAAGAACTATTAAAATTACTTTAAAAAGCATACGTTAAGAACAATTTTCCTTTCCGCAGATTTTCACTTTCAAATTAATGGACATACATTTTTGCAAAAGAGATTCAACCAAACTGGCAAAAACATGAACATCTACTATTGACTTCGATTTTTGTAGGGATTTCGTGGCCAATAGATCCTGGTGCTCTCACATCCACATAGCCTCTTCTTGTACACTTGAACAAATAGTTTGTATCTCCAGTGGTGGAAGAGATGGTCGCAAACACTTTGAAGATCAAGGCAGTCAATATATAAGTGTTTGAGAGTAGGATGTGCTAAAGATGCGAGCCACTGAATGTTGAGAGGTTGGATCGAGGAGAGCGTATAAAGAGAGAAATGAGGGCAAATTTGTAGTTTTGAAAGTCTAAATTTGTATTAGTTTCAAATGACACTAAGTGTGAGCTTTTATAGTAGAAGTGATGGTATTAGCCTTTGGATGTGAAAAAAAATGCTAAATTATATAATCAAATTATCGAGTCGAATGTTTAGACCCAACAACACCTAGAAGTGTATATTGCAGAATTAAAACAATCGATCAATAAAAGCAAGAAGTCACTTATTTATTATTTCTACATGATTAAGTTTAATACCAAATTAAACCCTAAGTGTCAATCATGCAATATAGATCAAAAGCAATAAACATAAAGAACACCAATTTTGATAACGAAAAAACCTTAGAAAAACTCTTCACATGGAGTAAAGTCCTTTGGACAAACCTTGTCAAAACGATCCACTAGAAAAAATAATTCACTATAATGATCCAAATTTTAAAATTCAAATCGCTACCAAAAGTTTGTTTAAAAAAATTTAACATGACAAATAACTAATTATAAATTTATGCAAAGATGGTTTACTCAAGGTAAGTTTTTAATATTCTTTATTAATGAAAAGAAAAGAGCAAAGATTTACCTACATCATATCTATATATAAAGCTTCAAATAGTATTTGATTGCCATATAACACAATTATTTTTCCAACATTATTTCTCAAATCAAATGTTCCACAGAGCACTTCATACAACTTACCACTGAGTGGTATCACAAATTAATGTCCAGTTCAAAAATCTTGTTTAATGATTATGTAGGAATAAAATGGAAAATGCTTTCTTGTAGTAGCTTCTCGATAGTGAAGGCTGAGGGGACTCCAATTCCAAATCAAAAAGGTAACAACAGACTGAATAATGAGTGTCCACAGTGACTCTCAAAAGTTTTTGACAACAATCCTCAGAAATAAGAATTGAACAGATACAAAGTGCGCGCAACAATTAAAGCTCACAAGCTAATGGGTCTGACATCACAAAAAATACAGCTCAGGAAAATACAGATCGCCATAGAGGTAGGCCAACAACAATAATTCAGAAAAGCCATTTGGAAAATTTGGGCGTGGAAAATTTGGGCTCCATATATAATCATGCCCATAAACAAAAAAATAAAAAAAATCAAGAAATATAAACTCATAGTGAACACAATAAAGACAATATGTAAAAGATAGCTAATACACCTAAAATCTTCAGAAGTCGTTTGTCCAATTTACATGTCAACCATTGGTACTTTGAACATGATTACCATCTAAAAGCTCATTCACACATAATTGATGCAGATTTTCATATATTTACTTCCACTGCTGTATCGGTTGCATAGATCTTTGCTGTTCAAATTTTAGTCTGGCGATGTCCAGTTCGGCAGCTATAGAATAACCTTGCTTCTGTGGAGAGGGTACAGTAGTGAAGTTAGAAATTAGAGTGTGAGTCTTGCCTCTAGGGGCGGAGCCAGAATTTAATGGTACGCGGGGGAGGGGGGGCAAAAATTTGAACAGTAGGCTACTGGGCTTAAATAGTGAAAAAATAATTGACTATAACCAATTTTATTTTATTTTTTTAAAGGAGTTGGGCTTGGACAAGAGCCCACCCCTTCCCTCCGCCCCTGCTTGCCTCCACAGTTCATTAATAGAACTATACATCAATATGAAATATAGAGCAATTTTATATACACCAGAATTAGTTTTGGTAAGGATGAAGAAAAATAACATTATTTTTGGTAAGGATGAAATTGCGGGATGAAAATTAGATGATTGCAGATCTTAAGAGAACATCGATTTACTCATGCATTGCAAATGTGAAAAGAAAATTCTGAAAGTAGGGCTATGTCAATAAGATTTATGTTGAACCAGAATTAGTTAAAAAAATCAACATCAATCTAGTATTCAGAGTATTAACAGCTGAAAATAGAGATTCTGTGCTCCAAGGAGCTCTTTTAGCATATCTTGTATTCTTATCTTAAAACCTCAGATATTTTCTCAAGGTATGCTCCTGACCTTGACATCTTCAGACTGCCAATTACAGGCTGCTAAGTGTCAAAGAATTGTCCCCTAGTTTACAATGAGAACAACTTATTAGTATATTCATTTGAGAGTATGATTGATGTCCCATATATATATCTGAAATGCCTTTCTTTCTAAGTGTTGATTCTTGTTACTGTACACAAGACGGAGTATCTTAATCATGGGGAAACCAATCTTAAAATTAATATATTTCCCTCCTATAATGCCAATTCCAATAAAAATCATTGGAGAAGGTTGACATGGACTTTTATACAGCTGTCATGAAAAGGAAATTAGCAATGAAAAGATATCTTCAAGGCGTTCAATAAAAAGGATAGAAGTTTGTCCTCTCTCAGTTAAAGGAAAATTAAATGGATGTTATCTTGCCAAACTTACTATTTCATCTTTACCTATTGCAAGTTAAATGCACACATTTAAGGACGCAAAAAAGATGTTTTGATATAATTAAATGTTTCCCACATTTTTCATTTGTGGCCCTGATAGATCTCATGTTTGAACATCATAAGCTCGCATATAGTCTCTAGTGTGTTATATGACAACTAAAACCTACATGGACTTTACTAATCCACAGTAAGTTGGTAAACTATAAGTATACCAGGAAAATCCTTATCTTCTCTATTCAGTCACTTTCTGCCTACACACATGGACTCTGGAAGTCCTTGGGTTATATATCACCAGATCTCGATTTTTTTTCCAAGTAATCAAATGTTATATAATGGATGGAAATGAGAAGATTTATAACCTCAAGCCAGGCAGTAACATTATTTTGAATACATTCAAAAATCTGTGACTACCTTCTTTGTCTCGGGCTACAATATGCAATATACCCCTAGGCTATGCTAAAAGTATAATTGAGATGTGCCCATATCTCTATGTCATAAGATGCATTTCTGCCCAAATAGCATAAAGCCACTTTTGAACTAAAGAGGTGAACATAGTTTCCTTAAAAATTTTAAAAATATTTTGATCAGGGGAAAAAAAAATCTGTTAGTTTCATTACTTGGGATCCCAGCCCAACTGGTCTAATCTCAAAGTGAATGGAGTTTCAAGAGCCATATATACTACAAAATAGCGCAGCACTTTTGGTTGAATAGTTGCAGGAAGAATTAGACACTTTAAAATCATTTTGGAGAGAATCTATTTTTCCTAACCTTAGTATATTTTTTGAACTTCTCACATACTCTAGTCTCCCACCCTATCAACATTCCGTAAAACTAATAATTTCTTCTTTCAAATAAATTGAAATCATGAGCAAATTTGCTAAATCATCAGGTCACATCAAAGCAAGATAAGTAACAACATTCTCTAGTATATTTTTTGAACTTCTCACATACTCTAGCAGGTCACATCCTAGTATATTTTTTGAACTTCTCACACACTCTAGTCTCCCACCCTATCAACATTCCGTAAAACTAATAATTTCTTCTTTCAAATAAATTGAAATCATGAGCAAATTTGCTAAATCAGCAGGTCACATCAAAGCAAGATAAGTAACAATATACAACAAATTAACTTTTTCAAAACAAATAACAAGAAAAGTTAGGGGGGAAATTTACTGTCCGGTAACATTACAACAAAACTTTGATTTCGCGACATACAAAAAGTTGTTGCAATAAGTGACTTAACGCAACACAATTTTTGAGTTTGTCGCGAAGTTTGTGATGAGAAAAATAAGTACCAAAAAACCTATGGCGACATAAAAAGTTGTCGTGTAATGTGAGAATTTGCGACAAATAATAAAAAAATGTTGCCAAAAATATTAGGGAAGCAAGACGTCAAAATATTTTTGGTGGGAAACTTAGGACGACAAACCTTTATTTCTTGCAACAAAATGCTTGTGATGCAATATGGTCTACTTTTCGCGATAAAAAATATTTGTTGC
>CAIGRF010099730.1:6607-16706 GCA_903798235.1 Fraxinus ornus
AAAAAAAAAAAGAAGAAGAAGAAGAAGAAGAAGAAGAAGCGGAAGCATAACTATAGAAGACTATCTTCAAAACGTGGGAAAAGCTACCCGAGTTCTGAGCAAAATGAGAAAAGCCTTTACAGAGTGATGTGTATAAAAGAACAGACGTGTACATCATGTTTGTGTTGATATTTGAATTAATATGTTTTTATATCTTTGTAAATACATATTTGTGATTTTACATGTCTGTATAAATGAAAGTATTAGTATATATAAGTTTGTGCATGTCATCACACAAGTCTATGCACAGTATTCATGGTAAATACCTTATGAAGGGTAAAGCAGGATCAGCCGAGCGAGTTCCCAAAGGAAGCCTCTCGGCTGAATTTGTAAGTGCACTGGCCAGACCATTTTGCCCAGCCGGTGTAATTAGAGGATAATAAGACCTAAGTAATCGTGCTGCTGCACTCCAAGCAGCAAGAGGATCCCCGGCGCGGACAGCAGACAGAAGTATTTCTCTCAGTACTACCATCTGCAGGGTGCTCCATTGAGATTCAAATAGAGAGACTATTGAGCGGTGATGCATCTTCCCTCCATCAGAAGAAGTTGGTCCAGCATCCTTTTGTTAAAGCAAAAGAAATATATTAGTTAGAAATATGGAAAAGGTATTTGGACATATCAGAAGAGCTACTATATGAGAATGCTATCTCAGTCAGGTTTTAGACAACCCAGAAACTCCTAGAAAGTCACATCCTAAACCTTAACAAATATTTCCTAGAAAGGAAAAAGTTAAACCACAAACAACTGCAACAAAGCCAAACGGTGGTAAAAAAAACTCTGACGTGGATGGATGAAGCCATCATAATAATGCCATATAGTTCTAAAAATTCTAAAAGGGAACTCTGCACAATTGTAAATATGTAAAATATAAAAAAGGTCCTTCGAACTCACATTAGATATATTATGTTCAATGGATGCTCTACTTTGAACACGATATGCTTTTGTTGTCATTGCCAACACTTGCATGGCACTAATAGCGGCAAATTTGTTATCTTGCTGCAAATACAACTGAGCAACCTGCCTTGAGAAAAAAGCAGCTTTTCGATGATAACCAAGGGCACCAAAGAGTCGTGCTATTTCTACATATAATATCAGTCTGTCACTGGCATCAATCAAAGATTTTGCTCCATCCGCAGCAGCTGTTAACAGATCCACAACCTCCTTAGAAAGCTCCCGCCTGAGTAAAACAACAATGCGTGTGAATGTTCTAAGCAAAAATTTAGAGCTAGTTTGGAAGAGATTTTTTTAAAATCATTTTTCCTCAAAATCATTTTCAACCGCATTCTATGGGACCCATAATTCTACAATGTACATATTCTACAAACAGTATCATAGGAGGAAAATCAACCACAAACTTATGACATGGGCATTTTATATTTACATAGAAAAAAAAATAAGATTAACAACAGTACCTGCAAAGGAATCTTGCCAATTTTAGTGTTGCCTCGAGTTCAAAACTTAATGGTGATACCCTGCACACAGATACCAAATAATAAGTAACAGGAATATAAGAACTGAATGCATGATAAGTGATAACAACTGATGTTGGGAATCTAAAAATTCAGGATGAAAAAGTTATGTAAGGGAAAATGCAGTTGGAGTACACGTGAATTACTAATCCAGGAATAAGAAAAAACAAAGAAACCAAGGGAAAATGTCCTCATTAACGTATGTATATAAAAACAAACTAAAAATCATATTACCCACAATTCCCCATCCCTAAATCCCAGCTTGCTGGTTACATTATCATCATTAGTTAGAGAAACCAATGTTATGATTCCCTGCTTTCTTATTTCATTTCCTCCCATCGTGCTCAGAGGAAGCCTATACCAGCACTATCTTTACATGTTAATCAAATAATCTGAATCCAATCATGAAACAATGTGAAGTTGAGCCTATATAGCAACTGAAGGCATCCTTCAAGTATCTCATCTGGAGTTTTCAGAGTTGGTGAAATTCCTAGTTGAATGTCTCACCTCATACACTTGCACTAGACTTTCCATGAACCCTATTCCTTGAAACCCAACAAAGAATTGCTAATGTTTCAGTTCTGAACTATTAATCGATCTCGTAAAAGTTCTTCAACGTTGCTATACTGGTGAGGCTATTTGTTGGAATGTATGTTGAAGTTAACATGAACAATATCACATATTCTTTCAGGAATATATTTCAGCTTTCAGAATATAGTCATATAGATCTTGCACTTCCCAAGTGGATTTATTGAAATCACCCCATACAATTTGATTGTCTTCAGCTTATACAGATAGTAGGATTTTGGCATAATGGTGATGAATAAAGAAACCCAGCTAATCGTGTTTATTTTTGTTATTTATTATATCTATCGTATTCATTGCCTGGCCAATTGGGTTTGATAGGAAACACAAGTTCGATTAGATGATATAATCAACATTTACAGAGAGGTACTCACATTTAACTTCCTGAAGTTACACCGATTAATGGGAGGTTGTAAATCATACAGTACGAGCCTATATTCGTCGAAGCACTATTATACGTGTCCATGTAAAGCCAGGCAAATATAACTAAATATAACACAAGTCAGTATAAACAGCAAGAATAGGGATTGATACCTTTGAGCATTGTCTTGGACAAATGATTTTCTGTAATGCACAATTACACTGTTGTAGCGATACTTGACCTCTTCCTCTATAACTGGATCCTTCTGACCCATACGATCTATCTAATTATGAACAATAACAACTAAAAGATTACTATGTTTCAGATGAAAAGGACAAAAAAATAGATTCAAGAGAAAACATGTGTGTTGATCACAACTGCAATAGTCTTGTGAACATAGAATAGGAACCAAAGAGTTCAAGGTGTTCTAAATTACCAATATCTCTCCACATATTGTTCATGCAATATCTATACATTTTAAGAAAATATTATACTTAATATCTTATATATACATTGCAGAATTGGCAACAGAAGTTTAAAACTGTTATTTTGATGCACAATTTGATTGCAATAACTTTGTAATAATTATTGAACAATATGACATAAGGTTTAGTCCATTGTTAAATAACAAAAATAAAATGCACATCAACATTTTATATTTGTCGGTTTATCAGAAAATCAAAACAGAAAGGTAGAATGATAAACACATGGCTACATGCTATTCAATTGTCTGCATAGAAATATTTTATTATATGTTTATCTATCAGAGACAATCCATGCAATTCGTCCACGTAACTGCAAATGAACTGATAGGATAGTGTTCACGGACTTGTCAAAAGTGTGGAAGAAGGTAATTCACACACAGAGAAATAAAGAATGCAATTATATAATAGAATCTCTCAGAAAATTTCAGCTGGGCTCGCATCATGCTTACCAGCAAGGCACAAACACTGCCTTCCATTGCCCCCGCATACCAGAAGAAGTCCCCAGTCAATCTAGCAAATTCCAACGCAGTAGAATAATGGGCATTGGCATCAACAGGGGATCCAGCCAACAGACAATAATCTCCTATGGTTTTCTGCGCACGGCCCAATCGCCGCTTTTTTGCCTTGATTACCTGTGAATTTTGTCGATTAGAATAAGGAACTGTGTTTCAGTTACCTGAGTTTTAACGGGAAATGAAACATATTTTTAAAAGGAATACACAAATAAAACTCTTAGGACACCTAAAATCTAAACCTCCTCTGAGCTGAGACTGGCTTGAGAATCTAGAGGCGTCTTCAAAATAGTTCCACCAGATTCTGCTTGAAGAACCCATTTCTCAAATTCCATCAACAAGGAGGCAGCAATATCTTGTACCATTGTTTGTAAGTGGAATTCTTGTGTTTGGCGATCTGCTGGAGGAAATAATACTAAGTTACTCCCCTTGTGACTCTCATCTTCCAGCTGCAATACAACAAAATTACGTCAATTGAGCCATGCTAGCACGCAAAATGCCACGAGTTCATTTAACTCCCAAATACATAAGGAACAAAATCACTTCTGTTCCACCGTTATCATCAAAAGAATTTATGAGTAATGGCATCTAATTCTAACTGAATGTATAAATACCAATAAAAAAACCGTCTTTCGCCGCCAAAGTTATATGAGCTTGTTAAGTAGTAGATAGAATCTCGATAGTAATTCAATTGAACCTGGGAATCGCCAGGGCAGAAGGCGAAGCAGCGTTGGACGAGTGAGGAAGAGTAACCCTTGCAAGCATTGGAGAATTGTAGGGCAACGGATCCGAGATCGGGAGATACAGGGCAGTGGCAGATGCCGATAACGGCAAGGATCTTGCGGTTGGATTGGAAGTCCTCCCACGGGGATGGAGGGGATCCTCCGAGCATAAATTTGAAACGGAGGCTTCCGGAGTCCCAAGGCTGGTGTGCAAATGGCGATTTCTGGTGCTCCGCGTAGAAAGAGCTGATGGAGGAGAGGGACACCGTCTGGTGACGGTTAAGCATGGAGGCATAATCGCGGAACAGAGGCGTCGGGATCGTGCCGATCGGGAGCACTGCCGCTCGGATCATGCTGCTCGTCTCTATGCTCACGTCGGGCTCCATTTCCAGATTCAGAGTTTCCGAGTGTGTCGTAGGAGAGAGGAGAAGTTAGAAAATTTATTGTTGGGAAAAAGCGCTGTGCTTCTAACACGTTTTTCAAATACTCACACGACTTGTAATTTACAGTAATATATGGATGACAGGTTCTAGTTCAATTGCTATTATCTTGCTACGTGTACCAAATCATTTACATAATGATTTATCTAGGAGATACGTGGCGGCCCCTTATTGGGGGCGCCTAATAGGGGGCCGCCACGTGTCTCTTAGGTAAAACTTTATGTAATTTATTAGGTACATAAAGATTAATTCTATTCATAAATATCAACCAAGCTAGTTGTACAGAAAAGTTTGACAATTTTTTTGACAATGTTGACTTCGAAAAATAGCTCGACACGTAGCCAACAGAATAAGTTTTCAATTCAACTCTTCTCTGCACACGTAGCACGCCGTTAGTCACTTGTGACCTTTCCCGTAGAGGTTGGGAGCAGCCGCGAGCATTCCGACGGTCAAGGCAGTTCAAGGTTCAATTGGAAATGGTTCGTCGATGGTAGAACACTCGTTGGGTAGTGGTTGATGTAAAGTGTAATAATAAATTGCTAGTATTGAAGGGAGAGGATGATACTTAAATTTGCAATGTAATAGGAAAAAAATGGATTTGAATCCTTCTTTTAGCACAAGGAGGGGGTATTTATACTAAGAATGGGAAGAGGAGAGCCGTTAGATGAGGAGACACGTGTTATCAAATCCTCATGGCTCGTCCCACCCTAAGTGTCAATCCGTCCATCCATAGGTTGGTTGACATTGAATGTCTCTGACAAAGGCGGTTGAATTGATCGTTTGGGTCATACTATACGTCCCATCAATCAGTCGGGAATTTGACTTTGGAAAGATCTTTCTACAAGAGATCTTTGTTGGGGTGGGGCGAGGCGAGGCAGGTGCAGTGTTGTAGAAGTGGAGTGCGGGCCTTTGTATCCGCGGTGGCTTGCAGATGAATTCAACTCTTCTGCTAGGCGTGCGTTTAGTTCCTCCCTCATGTAACCACTTAGACTTATGCAATCAACTCGTCTCATGCGCAATCACCTCGACCACCACATGGCGTGGTATGAATCACCTCTATTGACACGTGGAGGATGAGGTAGCGGGTCTGACTCAAGCCCGTAATAGACAACGAGTCACATCGGGCCGCTACTTGTCAAAAACAATTTTTTTGTACAAGTAGATTTAGAGCATGTTCGGTAGAGGTTAAAATTGAATTAATATTGAAAAATTAGTCATTATTAGGTTGATGTAAAGTGTAATGATAAAGTGCTAGTATTGAAGGGAGATGATGATACTTAAATTTGCAATGTAATAGGAGAAAAATGGATTTGAATCCTTCTTCTAGCACAAGGAGTGGGTATTTATACTAAGAATGGGAAGATGAGAGTCGTTGGATGAGGAGACACGTGTTATCAAATCCTCATGGCTCGTCCCACCCTAAGTGTCAATCCGTCCATCCATAGGTTGGTTGATATTGAATGTCTCTGACAAAGTCAGTTGAATTGACCGTTTGGGTCATGCTACACGTCCCATCAATCAGTCGGGAATTTGACTTTGGAAAGATCTTTCTACAAGAGATCTTTGCTGGGGTGGGGCGAGGCGAGGCATGTGCAGCGTTGTAGAAGTGGAGTGCGGGCCTTTGCATTCGTGGTGACTTGCAGATGAATTCGACTCTTCTGCTATGCGTGCGTCTAGTTCCTCCCTCATGTAACCACTTAGGCTTATGCAATCAACTCGTCTCATGCGCAATCACCTCGACCACCACGTGGCGTGGTATAAATCACCTCTATGACACGTGGAGGATGAGGTAGCGGGTCTGACTCAAGCCCGTAATAGACAACGAGCCACATCGGGCCGCTACTTGTCAAAAACAATTTTTTTGTACAAGTAGATTTAGAGTATTTTCGGTAGAGGTTAAAATTGAATTAACATTGAAAAATTAGTCGTTATTGTTGACTTTTATTAGACGAGTGAGACCCAATAACGACTATATTTTCAATTTTAATTGAATTTTAATCTCTACCGAACGGGCTCATATTCCATAAATATTGTGAAATTAATCCTTCAACTTACGATAAAGCAAAACAACTTCCGCAAAATTACAACGAAAATATCTGAGCACATCATTGAAAATATCACTATATATATATATATATATAATGATAATAACTATGGCTGAACAAAAAACAATCTGAACCAATCAAATCGATCAACACAATTAAAACCAATTGGTTTGGGTTGATTTTTTAATTCGGTTGGGTTGGATTCAGGTTAGGAAATCAAATTTTAGGTCGGGTTGAGTTGGTTTGAATTTCGAATTATCTATTAAAACTCAAACACAACCCAACCCACCCAATAAACTAAAAATATTAAAAAGAAAATTAGTACTTAAAATCAAAAACCTAAAACATAATAATCAAAATTATCCTTTGTCTCACGTTTCTTCTGCCTCTCATTGCTGCTTGTGCCTCAACTTTTTAACTCGATTTTTTGACGTCATTTTTTACTAAATACTTGGATTGTTTGAGGAGATTTACATTTTTAGTATTTAGATTAAATTCATTTTATTCAATAGGTATAATATGCATGTATTTAGATTGATTTAATATATATTTAATTTGATCATAGTATAATCTATTTAACATGTTTTACAATAATTTTAATTTATATTATTCTGTTAAAATAAAACTTAACTACACGGACCATTGATCCAATTTCAATGGATTTAAGGACTTCAAATCTCACTTTTTAACGTAACTGAAATTGATTCAAATTAAAATGGCACCGAGATTTAAAAAAGTTGTTCAAATTCGACGAAAAAAGTTACAATCATTAGGCCCATAAAAATATTGTCCAACAAAAGAATAACTGATCCAACTCGAATTGGACTCAAATCCAAACCAATCAACCCAACACAAACCAACCCGAATTTGGTCGATTTGGATTGTGTTGGATATCAACCGTGAATCGATTGGTTTTGGAATTATTGTCAAACCGAAAGTGTCGGGTTTGGTTTGGGTCAGACTCAAAATCAATCCAACCCAACCCACGGCCAAACCTATTAATAACAATATTGTAACATAGTAAATAAATATTTGATAATTATTTAGTATTATAATTATGCTTAAAACAATTTTTTATGTCTCGATTATTTGTAACTTTTAATTAGATCTACTATTATTATTTACGGTCAAGGTTTATTTCTAATTATTATTTTGATTAGAAAAAAAAAACATTGACCAAAGCACCTTATTGAATTCAATCTCCAACAACCCTTTTATTTGTTCAATTTTCGAGATCCGAGAGAGATAAAGTCTTCTAAGGTTGTATAGTGGGCCTAATCTTAAATCATACGAAATCAAAAGATAAGAGGAAGCCTGATGAGGCACAAAATTTCTATGCAATTTTTTTTAAGAAATAAAAATTCTTAAAAAAAATGTTTGTTGAATGGATTAATAAATAGAAGTTGCATTTTGATCTTGGTGTAACACTATTCATTTGCGTCAAATTTCGTGTAATTCATTATTCCCATTTTGTCCTCCGTCTTCTATTACAACATAAAAGGTGGTTCCTTCTATATCCTTTTTTAATTATTCTTTTAAAATTAATTGATTTGAATTTATTTATAATTATATTAATGTGATGATTATTTTATTCAATATTTGTTTTAAAATTCTAATCAAGTAATAAGTATTCATATAATAAATCAAAAATGTTCATTAAAAACTCAAAAGTTATAAATTTGATAATTAAAAATAAATTAGTACTAATTTATTGATTTTAGTAATAATATAATTTGTAATGACATTATTTCAAATAAATTGATTATCGAGTAATAGGTAATAAAGAAATATAGAAAATAATATTCATTTGGTGTAAATGTTGATGTTATCGTTGAAGATGCCCTTATTTCGACTAGTAGAGCTTTTTGGGTTTAATTGTGAAAGTGGTGAAAGATCAATATCTGCATATTTGGTTTCACTCATCACGAATCAAAAGAGCTCCGGGGGTGATCGAGTTGGTAAAGTAGGTGAACGCGAAAATCGAAAGTCGCATGTTCGAATCTCCTACCAACATTTCCTCGGTAGAGCCCGTCGCACTGGGCTTGCCGAGTGCGATTTGTAATACCTAAATCTTAAGACAGTTGCATCCTTATTGTATGGTTAATTATTTAACCATGACATTGGGATCTGTTGACGCTTCCCTTAGAGATCTACCACACTATATCACGATTTCTGCTTTTGAGTTAATCATTTTATAACAATATAATATTTTTGTATTAGGTAAACACGAAATTATGTAGATTGTGAACTAGTAATAACTTGTTGGTGAACAATCAAAGTATACGTGAGGCACATGATGAATTAATTAATTTGAACTGAGGTCAATTAATCAGTAGCCGATAGTTCGTCAAACAGTTAAAATCAATTATGTTGAACTATCGGACGATTATTAATTCAAATTATTAATCGATAATTACCTAGATTTTAAACTCAAACAATATATGTGCATTCGGTAGACTATAGTGCACTAAGACGGATATAAAGAAATATTGAGAATATTTTGTTTGAACCCTTATAAAATGAGCTTTGCTATGGGTACATCATAGTGTACATAAGGGTGTACACCCCCTTCACGTGGGGGTGGAACCAACTTAAATAAAAAAATATTTTATACAGTGGGTCCCACCCCCATGTGAGGGGAGTGTAATCCCTTATGTACATCCACTTGATGTACAAGTAAAATTATTCTTATAAAATATCTTAAACTCTAAATAGTGATATTTTGAAGCGCAGTTTGTCGGTAAAAATGATCTCTATGCATTAGAGGATAAAATAAGCAACTCAAATCACAATGCATCATTACTAAATCTTCGCACAAGAAAATCTCAACCAGTTCGAAAAATAATTTATTTAAAAACTATTGCTCACTAAGAGAGATTAACATAATCTCGTATACCAATTACAAATGCTTCGACTCAAATTAATGTCCTATGATAGATAACATGTTAGCAATATGTATATAATGTGCTTGAAGCATGATGACATATGATTTCAATACAAAGCCTCTATTTAAGTCTCATTTTAGGAGAAAATAGATTTTATAATAATTATTTTTTTGAGAACGTGTAATTGAAAAGTATGGAAAATTTTTGGGTTTACTTATAAAATTATTTTATGGGGGAAATCTGTGATTGGAAATAAGTTTAAAAAATAACGAGTTTTTAGATATTTGGTATTAAGCCCCTGTTTGGGCCACATTCTTTTTTTCATTCGCATTCTTCTACTTATTTTCAACCACACATTCTCCAATAAAATAATATTTTCCATCACATCAATAATTTTTCCTTCTTTTTCAACCACATATTCCCCCATCACATCAACCAAAAAAATGCATTCTTTTGAAAATAATGTACACCAAACGGGGGCTTAAATATGAGGAAAATCTATATTTATATACTATATTAAAGAAGGATAGTTTCCCGCCCAAATGACCGCCCAACA
>CAIGRF010099730.1:28551-83480 GCA_903798235.1 Fraxinus ornus
TTTTAACAAATAAGTAAAAAAGTAATAATATATTAATATTTACTAACTAAAGACATAAAAAAATAAAAGCAAAATTTAAAATAAATGGGGCGAGGGACTTGCCCCGCACCGCCTCGATCCCGCCCCGTCCCGCTTTAACTAGGTATGGGTATGGGTATGGGGTAAAATAATAAAAATACCTGATGGGACAGGGGTGGAATTGGCCGATCCGTCCCATACCCGCCCCGTTGCCATTCCTATATCAAAATTTATTTGGGCTTGGACGGCCTCACACGTGACCGTGTACAATGGGAATTGTCATTCAGTCAAGATAGGATTACAAGATGGTGAAAATCCATAATAACAATAAACGGAAATATAAGTGATAATTGTTGGGAATTTACTTAATCATGCACAATGGAAAATAAATTATTTTTCAATTCTCACCACGGATATGCTTTGTGCTTAGATAGTAACCATGTTTAGAATAATACTTTTGATGAATTCTGCAAACTCATTTGTTGATTCTCGAACACGAACACTCATGAACTGCAATCTACAACTGTCCAATTGTTCAGCCTCCAATAAAAATCCACACAAGGAATAAGATTGAGAGAACGAGGGTTTTTACGTTCCTCGTATTAGCAAGAATAATTATTTTTTCTACAAATTTTTTCAAACCCTAGCAGCCTATTAATAAAAGTTCAAACGGGATGGCTCATCGTATAACTTAATTCGGTCCGATATTTAATTAGTCCAATTAAATAAATTTGATCAATGAATTAATTAATTCATAACTATTAATAAGCAACTCAATTAATTAATTAATTATCCAACACTCGTCAATTAGTTAATTGATAAATCTCATTATTCTAGTTCTCCTTTTGTGTGTGACCCATTAGGTTCTCGATCAAGATATCTAACGACATAAATTATTATTTTAATCTGATCAAAATTGATAAATTAAAATGCCCTTTGAATTTATCATCAATTCACATCCGTCGTCCCAGATTGACATATAGCAATGTGTCGGACAATGCACATGACAGGAAATGTCACGTGGTATGACAAAATTAAATTTGTTCGTTTACCGTGAAACTATAATCCCTTCGTCAGTATGATCCGATCAATTATGAGGTATATATATGCGTCAATCTCAATTATTGATCATATCTTTCATCCCACTATTAAGTTAATATAAGTCGAAAACTTTTTTTCGACTTATGAGTACACATTGACCAATGATTTCATTATCAACTTAATTGGATGAAATGTAGATCATAATCTATTACTATCTAAAAGTGACGAATCCTTTATTGATCATTCACAACCTTCATATAATTCTTGACATACCCGAACGATGCCGTATTAGCGACCATTGACAGAACAATATCCGACATCACCAAAGTATGACTGTCCNCAAGAAAACAATCAAAAGAACTTTTGTTTGTTTTCAAATATTCAAAACAATTTCTAACATGCACAAAGTATGCTATGATACTACTGTTGAGAATTTACTTAATCTTCTACAGCGAAAAATAAAATAATTTCGATTCTCACCAATGATCTTCTTTGTGTTTAAAAAGAAATTGTCATTTAAAAGTCACCACACTTTAACTTGTGAGATCAACTACTTACTTTACAAGTAAAACATACACATGGTATATTCATAATAATGATATATGTACCTCGTTATTACTTACGATAACAAATGATTTAAGATTCGATCATATGTAATTTATATCTCACAATCACAACTATTTGTGATTAACAAACTACCAAAACTTGAATATAGGGATTCAATTATTTAATTTATTAAAATATTAATTTAATTAAATAATAGATATTGTCATAAATACGCATCAATTATATATATTAAAAGCTTTTATATCCAAAATTAATTGGACATAGGGCATAAATTACAGTAATAACAAAATTATCAACACCGGCAGAGTTTAAGATAAACAAACGAGATAATTATCGAATTAATGAGTGAATGATAAGGGAAAATGAAAATAGTGTTAATAATTAAGGTTGGGAACAATGATAATTTTAGCTCGAACTCTTAATGACTAATCATAGACAGTAGAGTAATAATTCTCCTGCATGAATTTGAAGACATTCTTTCCATAAAATTGATACATTTCAGACTATTTATTTATATGAAAAAAGAACATTTTCTTGACTTGTGAAATTGGAAGTGCAATAGAAAATAATAATTTAAAAATTGAAATAGATCGATCCATTTAGATCGAAAAAATCATAACCCATAAACCGTATAATCTGGGGAAATAAAGGACCAGTCTGGACCCAACAAAGGCATAAAGAACAAATCGCAAAAACCCTTCTTCTCTGTTTCTCTTCCCTTCTGGTTCGTCAACTTCCCAGCAATTCATTCTCCTTCACCGGTTCACCTTCTTCTCCTTAATTTCGTCATTCATACAACGCCCTGTTTCTACCTAGCAGGTTGGTATTTCACTCTTTTCTCCTACCAATTTCTCCCTGTATGTAATTCTACATACATATGTACAACACGTAGATACATATATATCACCTACTGTGTAAGGATCCAAACAAAAAGCAGATCCGTTTAATCGGATCTCTCGCCATGGCCCTATTTAGGTGCTTCCTCATCAGCTATTTATGCTACTTTATTCATATTATTTATTTCTCGTATTCATATTGCCCTCGGACCAATACAACTCTCCTCAACTTCACTTCTGAATTCGTTATGGTACAACATCAGCTGCGCGGTGTACTATCTGTAATTGACGACTGTTCCTTTAGGATCACCCAATTTGACATGCTTTCAGGCTCTGACGTGCATTGGTGGGGTGCTGGTGGGGATGATTTCCAAAACCTGACCAAGGGTTTTCTCGTTTCTGACCAAATTTTGAATCAGACCTATAAAAATGATAGCTTTCTGGTTAATATGCGCAAAAACATAACGTGGGATAAAATTAAAGTCCTTGCAGTTTGGGATACCCCCACGGCTTCGGATTTTGGTCATGTTTTGTTAAGAAATTTGTCTAATGGAACTGAAAATTCTGCGCCATTGCCAATTCCTGCGAATGGGAGCACTAGACTGATGGGAAATGAGCAACCCACCATGTTTGAAAATTGTAAAGTTCTATCTGATGGTTATAGGATTAGGTGGACTTTAAAGGAGGAGGAGAATAGGATTGATATTGGGTTGGAGGGAGCAATTGGGATTCAGAATTACATGGCATTTGGATGGGCAAACCCCAATGTTACTGCAAATTTTATGGTTGGCGGTGATGTGGTGATCACAGGGTTTAAGGAGGATGGAATGCCATTTGCTGATGACTTCTATATAACTAAGTACAGTGAGTGTATGATAAATCAGGATGGGAGTGTGCAGGGTGTGTGTCCCGATACTATCTATGAAAGCTCTGATCTCATTGGGTTGGTGAATAATACAAAGTTGCTTTATGGGCACAGGAAGGACGGTGTGTCCTTTATTAGGTATAAGAGACTGCTGAAGTCCGATGATAAGAAGTATGATGTGTCGGTTGACCCTAAGGGCAACATGACTGTGATTTGGGCTTTGGGGTTGATTAAACCACCTGATAGTCTACGCCCTTTTTATCTTCCTCAAAATCATGGTGGGAGCTTTAGTTACTTGACTCTGAACATTTCAAAGCATGTAAATGATTGCTTGGGACCATTGGATGCCGAAGACAAGGAGGATCAAGATATCGTCATTGCAGATAAAAAGGAGCCACTTGTTGTAGTGACAGGTCCGGCATTGCATTATCCAAATCCCCCAAATCCTTCAAAAGTTCTTTACATTAACAAGAAAGAGGCTCCTGTTCTTAGGGTAGAGAGAGGTGTGCCGGTAAAGTTTTCTATACAAGCCGGGCATGACGTGGCATTCTATATTACTTCTGATCCGCTTGGTGGAAATGCAACTTTAAGAAATATGTCCGAGACTATTTATTTTGGAGGACCAGAAGCAGAAGGAGTTCAAGCCAGTCCTACTGAATTGATTTGGGCACCTGATCGGAACACACCGGATCTGATTTACTATCAGTCTCTTTATACACCAAAGATGGGCTGGAAAGTTCAAGTGGTTGATGGAGGCTTGCCAGATATGTATAATAACAGTGTTTCTTTGGATGATCAGCAAGTTATGTTATTTTGGACACTGTCGGAGAATTCGATATCTATTGCAGCTCGGAGCGAGAAAAAAAGTGGCTATTTGGCTATTGGCTTTGGTCGTGAAATGGTCAACAGCTTCGCGTATGTGGGTTGGATTGACGACGAAGGGAGAGGGAGGGTGAGCACATATTGGATAGATGGAAGGGAACCTTCAAGCTTACGTCCGACAAGGGAGAATATGACATATGTGAGATGCAGGTCTGAAAATGGCATCATCACAATGGAGTTCACTCGGCCTTTGAAACCGTCATGCAAGCTTAATGAAAGGCCAGAATGCAACAATATTATCGATCCTACAACTCCACTGAAAGTTGTCTGGTCTATGGGTGCTCAATGGTCTGATGACCATTTAAGCGTGAGAAACATGCATTCAGTCACAAGCAAGAGACCAGTAAGTGTACTGCTTATGCGTGGTTCTGCAGAGGCAGAGGAGGACTTGCGTCCAGTATTAGCTGTGCATGGATTCATGATGTTTCTTGCCTGGGGTATACTGCTTCCTGGTGGAATTTTGGCAGCTAGATACTTAAGGCATGTTGGTGATGGGTGGTTTCAGATTCATGTTAACCTACAATACTCAGGATTAGTAATTATTTTTCTTGGTTTCCTTTTTGCTGTTGCTGAGCTTCGGGGTTTCACTTTCCATTCATTGCATGCTAAATTTGGAATGTTGGCAATAATATTAGCAATTGCACAACCAGTGAACGCATATCTGAGACCTAAAAAGCTTGCTAATGCAGAGGAGGTTTCGTTGAGGAGGCTTATTTGGGAGTATATTCATGTTATAACTGGCAGGTGTGCCATCATTATTGGCTGTGCTGGTCTTATTACTGGAATGAAACATTTGGGAGACAAATATGGTGATGAAAACACTCACGGGCTTATTTGGGCTTTAATAATTTGGTTCTTAGTAGGTGCATTAACAGTAATGTATTTAGAATACCGCGAGAAGAAAATAATAAGGCGGGATAGAATATCTGGAAGAAGCGATTGGGTGCTGGGTGATGGTGAGGAGGAGGATATTGATCTCTTGAGACCTAGTTGGACTATGGCAGAGAAAGAAGTGCTTTCTTCAGAAAGAATGGAAATTCAGCTTGAACCGTTGAGCAGATAGAGATAGATACTGCAATGATATTTAGGCAAACTAGTTATCTATATCATTTTTGAAACTTCTACTCATGCACGCACCGAGCCTGTTTGCTTGCTTGCTTGCAAGGCTTCTTTTTGGGTGTATGGAATGAGGTTTTATTTCAACTTTTTGGTCATGAAGAGCAAATCAGATTTGCGGCTTCTATCTTGTATGTTTACCACATTCATTAACATAGTGAAAAGTCTTTTCTTTCTTCCCTTGTCAACGAAACTAGATGTTATTTGTGTGTATATTTATTTCAGCATCTTGCATTCATTATACAAGATTGTCATGCAGCTTTCCTGCAGAATTTAAAGCAATTTTGGCTCATATAATAGTATTTTTTTCAACACAGTCTGATGCATTCTTTTTCAAACCATTGTTTTGCGATTGTCGTATGTTAGTCCTGTTGAACTAGTCCAAACACAAAACTTGGTGCAGGAAACTTGTTCTGTCATGGTGATTACATTTATATGTTCAGCGTCATGCATAAATATAATTTCTCATTAATCTTTTACTCTTGAGGGTACACGTGAAATTGCCATTGATTTAGATGCTAATTTTGAAGTTTATGATTGAGGATCTAACGGCCTGCTTGAGAGTGTTTTTTTTTTTTCACCGGTTTTGGGAGGTACCGTTTATGAGGAGTTGGAAAAATCGATACTTGTTAAATTTTAGGGGCACCATTTTTTGGTGGTTTAAAAACAACCCAAAATCATTGTAGCATAATTTTAGCCGTCTTTCTCAACCCATCAAATCGGCGGGATTTCGCCGTTCTCAAATTCTCTTCCAATTTTACCCACTATAAAATAATAATTGCGAAATCTATCCGTACAAAAAGAAAAATTCCTATACATTAAAATCAGTCATTCCAAAGGCCTTACTCTTCTTCAGTTCTTCATTTTCTGGGTTCTTTCCAAACGTCTTCGTCTTCTTCAGTTCTTTATTTTCTGGTTTTTTTCACCATCAATTCTATTCAGCCTTTCTCAAAATCAATTTAAGGTACAAATTCTGTTAATATACTGTATTCCTCTCAAATTTCTATGACTGAATTTGTGTAGGTTCAATGAAATGTGAGTGTTTTTTAAAACTTCAATAGAAGTCTGTAGTTTCAATTAAATGTGATTTATTTTTTTAGAACTTCATTTGCTATTAACATGTTAATTAAAGTTGTGGCTGAATCGTTCCCTAGAAACAAGTGTTATACTCCAGTGTGGTGAGTTGAGCTTCTATTTCTTCCAATTGAATTTGCTATTTTCTTGTTTGTTGCATTTGTTGGCTGAAGTAAGCCTGCAAAAAAAAAAAAAAAAAATGTTTGAAATCTGTTATTGGACAAAATGAATAAAATTTACGTTCTGTCAAGTGTAAGTAATTAAGATTCTTGTAAATCTTTGTTTTGGCTTCTGGGACAGATGCATGGTTAAACCATTTAGTTTTTTGGTCTATAGGATGAAGATGAATCAACTAGAAATCATAAAAAATATTACTTGCTTTCGATCTGATATTGCTTTCTCCACCTGAAATCCAGTTCAAGTTTAGATGCTTTTATATGCATGAATGTAGATGAAAGATTTCAATAGTAGATCTGTGCGTTTTCTTTTCTAGTGAAATCTTAGGGGCTATTCTCTTTGACGTTTTGGGATCGTTTTCTGTTTTCGATTTTCCAAAACGGGGAAAACGCGTTCTCTTTACTATTTCCGAAAACGCATTTTCGAAAACGATTTTTTTTTTACACTGAAAACACAAAACGGCTGAAAAGCCGTTTTGGCTGTTTTCAAGCAAAATCGACCCCAAATGGAAAACACGGCAAATGGGTTCTGTTCATTCTCCTTCCACAACTGCACCACCACTGCTACAGCCGGTTTCTCTCCTCCAACGGTATCTTCCTTATCTCATCTCACCGGTTTCTCTCCCCCAACGTCGGTGACCACCACTGCACCACCACCACCACCACCACTGCCACAGCCAAACAGCTCTCCATCAGTAAAAAATCGCACCACCACCGCCGCAGTCAAAAATCGAACCACCACCATCGCCAAATTCGCACCCAAAATCGCATCCAACCACAGCCAAATTCGCACCCAACCACCGCCGTAGCCACCGTCGCAGCCAAAAATCGCACCCAACACCGCTGCAGCCAAAAATCGTACCCAACCACAGCTAACTTCACACCCAACCACAGCCTACTTCACACCTAACCACCGTTCACAGAGAGAACCAGAAGCAAAATAAAAAAGAAAAGGGAGAAAATGAGTCGTTTTCTGTACAACGCCGCACCAAAATCGCACCCCAACAAAAATCGCAACCAAAATCGCAGCCCAAAATAGCAGCCAGCAGGCCCAGCACCCAACCACCATTTACAGAGAGGGAAGGGGAAGAAGAGAGAGGGAAGGGGAAGCAGAGAGAGAGAGACGCGACGGGGGAAGGGGGGAAGAAGAGAGACGCGACGGAGAGAAAGTCAGTGAGGGTTACAAAATGATTTGGGAAAGAACGTGTTTTCAATTTTTTGTTTTTGGAAATGATTTTTCAAAATGCCAAAAAGAACACATTTTCAACAATCTCAAAATGGACACTCAAAACACAAAACTCAAAATGAATTGAAAACTCAAAATACAAAACTGAAACACGAAGAGAACGGCCCCTTATTTTTTTGGATGATTTTCAGAACTGGTTGATAATAAACCCCCAAACATGGGTTGGACAGTTTTAAAACCGCGACTAAAAACCACTCAAAATCGATACATTAAAAAACACTCAAAATCGGCTCATAACTAGTACGTGGAAACTCCCTAACAAGCCCTAATTATAATTGCTCTTATGGTGCTGAATTGATTCTTGTCTCGTGCCTGTTCATTGCTCTCTCTAGATTCTTATCCTCATTCTTTCCATAGAAGCACGTCAATGCCTTTTAACATTTATTTTTTCCTTTTGAAATTTGGGGGATTCATAAATTAGAGGAACTTATTTCACTGAGACGAACTGTGTACCCTTGTTCGAAACCCCTTTTTACCAGCATATCTATGACCGTTTTCTTGCATTTTATAAATACTATTGCATCGTTCATGGTACTTTCTACATAGACTTTTCAGACTAAATGGACACTTCCTCAATAGCACGCTGCAACATTACTTTCAAGAGTGGTTTTTCTTCTTTAGCTGTAGTTTTTAACATGTACCATTTTTTGTTTATTCAACACCTGCAATAAGCCATACCTGAGGATAGGAAACAAAGACGTTCCTACTAGGAAAACAAGAGTTAAAGGATCAATAGCGGGAAAGCATTCTCCAAGCACAGAAGTGAGTGCAATTGGGACAAGACCATCTTAAGTAGGCAGTGGTGGACGCAGGCATTTTGAATTAGGAAAACACAATCAAATTTGCAAAAAAGTTATGAAAAACATAAATAATTTCAAACCCATTTCAAATCAATTTAATACAATGAAACAAACTATAAATGTAACCCAAACCCATTTTCTTTACCACTTTGAATTTTGGCCAAAGAAAATAATAATTTGAAATTAGCCACCTTTTTCTTTCCTAAAAATGAAAAATATGACCGTTATACATCACATCAAACCATCAATTTTGAATTTCTATCTCTTATGTGGAGCCCAATAACAGCTATATTTTTCATTCTCATTCTAGAAAAAGGTGGCTCAAACGGTTTCATTAGATACCGGTTACTTTTCAATTTTTTAAAACAAAATAACTTAAGTTGACTGGTTTTTTTTTTTCTTGTTTAGTCATTGATCTATGACACAAATCAATTTTTTGGTGAATACACAACAGAGATATCTTGAGTATGAACTAAGGTAGCATCATGAATTATATAGAGCAAATGAATACGTAACAGAGTTATCTTGAGTTTAACCTAAAACAGCAACATGAATTATGTAGAGTAGATGACTAAAGTTTTCCCTTTTATAAATGGATGGGTGAGGAAAGTGGTATTTTTAATAATGGTAGGTATGCTTTACCTATTTGTAGGCATATCTGATTCTCCTATCGATTGTTCTGCAATAATACCATACTAAAACCATGACGATTCAACTAAGTTAAGCCAAAGATTCTCCGAGTCAGAAACATCTAGCCTCTAATAGAATCTTTGATTGAATTGAATTGAATATAGTGGAACGCAAGAGAATATACACACAGATTATCTAGAATTTTCGAAGAAGCCAACATTTTGAATTATAGGTGGTGTTACATTAGACACTATACAAACGTAAGCGTATTTCAGTTATTTATGGATATCTTAAAAATGAATTTATTAAGTTAGATGATAATCAATATAATAAGTAAAAGTTACTTAAAATTGGGTCTCTTGGTCTCAACTCTATTTCTTCCCAAAAAATAAACAATTTTCAAAAATAAAATAATAATAATAAAATGTTGGTGGGTCACTTGCCACACCCCCCTTCGGCCCTTGTAAATAGTACCGGTCCATCAAGGTTTCTATAATAACCATTTGTTTTATGTGCTCCAAATGCATCTTTGTTTCAAAAATTTATTTCTTATTCTTCTTTAATATTCAAGTATGTTGAATCCTTTCGGAGAATTTCGGAGAAAGATGCCATAATTGTATGACATACAGCCCTCCATAGAGTACTTTTTTACGTGGAAATTACACTGTAGTCGGTTTTTAAGGAGTACAATTCTAAAATCAAGTTTAAAGTTTGCTTATCCATAAATCAAGTATTTAAATTTAAATAAATAATAATTAAATATTTTAATTAACCTAAATATTCACCTCGTCCTACCCAATTCCATTCACCCTACTAAATTTAGAGCCTGTTTGGTAAAACTAAAAAGCTGATTAAAATTGAAAATATGAGCGTTATTGGGTCCCACTCGTCTAATAAAAGTCAACAATAACGGCTAGTTTTTCAATTTTAATCCAATTTTAATCTCTATCAAACACACTCTTAACTCCAAACTCACTTCATTCCACTTCTCTTTTCACTCTCTCCCGTTCCTTCTTCCTCGACACAATCGTCAGAAGACAACGATGCTCACAAAGAAACCGTTGCAGCGCAACGGTAATAATGCCGATGTGTACGACTTGCACATTAGCAACGACCTAGCTACGCAACGACACCATGTCGCGATCTTCACAATGCCGTTGCGTAGAGACGCTGTGCAGAGAAGCCACCGCGCACATTGGCGATATGTCACTACACGCGGCTCTGTACAACGATGATGATGTCGTCGTTACCATCGCTGCACAGATGAAGTGTTCAAGGTATTTTTGGAAAGTTTTTTTCCTTCGACATGCTGCTTAGTTGGAGTTTTGGGTAATTTGTGTGGTGGTTTTAAGGCAGTTTTGTGGTGGTTTTATGGTGGTGCTGGCGGTGGTCACGTGTTCATAGAGTGTATGTCAAAGTTGTGTTGATATATGATGATAGTTTTAGTGGTGGTGATAGGTCACATGCCACATGTACCAAGTCATAGGTCATTATGCATAGGTCACAGATAAATGTCCATGGGTCATAGGTCAAACAGAACTGGTCACATATCATATTTGCATGTCATAGGTCACACTCCACAAAGTCATATTGTATAGGTCATAGATCAGTATCACATGTTACAGACCAAAGTTAATTGGTCACGGATCATATGTTACATGTCTTTGTACACTGATAACATGTTATAGATTCAAGTTCATACGTCACAATTCATATGTTACTGGTCACAGATAACAATTTATAGGTCACATGTCATATTACAAAGGTAACAGATCAATGTCCACATGTTACAGATTCAAGAGATCTGGTCACAGACCATTGAATCAATATTACATGTGACAGTTTAAAGGTTACATGCCACGTGTAACATATTACATGGCAAAGTGCATAAGTTATAGGACACAAGTTCAAGAGAACTGGTTACATGCCATTGATTTCTTCGACCTCGGTTCCCAGAATTACTCACAAATTTGATTAACCAGATTTCATCTGTGAGGATCAAAGTTATTTGCTCCCGTGAGCTCTTTGTAGATTCTCTCCTTATTTGATCTTTTGATACAAAATGTCGACAATTTTCAATTTGTGACCTCAACTGTCCCGTGGGTTTCAATTGACTAGATTTCGAAGGTGAGAAATCGAAGTTAATTCTCCGACGAGTTCTCTACAGATTCTATTTTTGTTCGATTTTTTGATAGCTTCCAATTTGTGACCTTAATAGTTTAATGATTTTCAAATAATTAGATTCCGATGGTGATAATGGAGAACATTTTCTTTTGAGATGTCTATGCGGCTTTTTTATTTTGCTCTGTCTTGTTTTGGAGAGTCCCGTTTAGAATGGTAATTGAAAGCGTTATTTTAGAATATTTCTTAGATTTTATTTTATATATAATATTTATTAATTACCACCAGAGTTTTGAATTTTAAACATTTTCTCTTAAAATTGAATTAGGATATAATTAAGTCATGACTTATGTATTGTTCACTTTTGGAAAACACAAATACACAATTACCATAATTTCAAGATATAATTTCAAATTTAAAAAACTTGTGGAATTCTCAGTTGTTCACTAAAATTATATATCGCACGAGTCAAGTTAATAAAGTTGACATTTTGAGTCTGAGTTGTCAATCCCTCGAAAAATGTTTACTTTCGATTACATAACTTTAGTAAACTTAATTTTAACAATAAATTTTGGAAAATTATGAAAATTAACTAAAAATATATGAAATAAGAAAACATAAACGCTAGAAAATTTTGGAGGAAAATGTGGTTGGGATTCATGGTTTGACTGTCGCCTAATTAATTTCTCTACAAGCCAATTAATAAATTACTCATTTAGTATGTTATACCCGATTTTTCAAATTTAGTAAATTACCTCTCTTGAATAAAATTAACCACAACTGATTGGTTAACCTACTATATCTCTACGTCGATTAAAGCCAAAGAACCGCATTAAGAATTGTGAAAATATCTCATTGGGTCACCTAGGGGTTAATGATATATCTCTATCCATTACACATTACATAAACCTAGAGTTTCTACTATTTNTAATCATTTAATGGTCAAATAAATGAAAAGCATTAAACACAATAATAAATAATATGAAAATAAGCATTTTAACATTAAAGCGCAAATATTAAAATTAATTAAAGTTATGTTAAGTTACTACCATAAATTTTAACACAAATAATTAGCCCATTTTATACAAATAATAAAAAGGAAAATATTTATAACAATACATTACAAATATGGTAAAATAATTGGGAAAATACAAATTTATCTAAAACCCTTTTTTGAAACTTGGCCTTGACTTCTTTAAATATTTATCCAAATCCTTGAATGTATTCTCTTTGTGCTTTTGATTTGTATTCCCAAGATACTAAGAAATTGGAAAGGAAAATAAAAGAAAAGGAAAAGGAAAAGGAAAAGAAGAAGCAACAGACTCCCATCCCTTCCCTCAAGCCCATTTAGGGTTTTAAAACTTTAAAACCCATTTTTCAAAAATTGCAGTCCAAGCCCCTAGATATTTGCAAGCTAGGTCCAAAAACTTTTATTTTATACAATTTGGTCCTCATATTTTGACATTTCTTTCATTTACGCCTTCTATAAAATGCATCTAAGGTCCTTAAACTTTTTGGGCTCATTCATTTTGGTCCCCACATTCACAATTTTGCACAATTTTGATCATTTTCTCCTCCTTTTTGCTTTGTTCTATTTCTTTGGATGATTTTTACCTACAAAAACAATAATTAAATAATTGTGGGTAGAAATTCGCTCATTTTTATCGATAATAAGTATATTTAGGTATTAAATAAGTGTGCAAAAATATGCTCATCAAATACTCTTAAACTCAAGTTCTTGCTCTTCTCGAACAAGATTATCTACTAACACAATCAAGTAACATATGATAAAGATTAAAAATATTAGATAGCTTGCCATAATAATCAACGAGTGTAAAATTGTATAATCAATTCACAAATATGCTCCAAATAATGCTAGTAAAAATAATTTAGGCTTATCCAATGTTCAATCGGTGTGTGTGCGCGCGTGCGATGTGCGTGCGCGCNATCATCATTTACGTTATGAAAAAGTTATTAAGATAGAAAATTTTTCAAATAGGCACCAACTCGACCCTTTGTGGTAATTATTTCCTTTCCTACTCGTGAGATTTACACTCGTCAAATAGCTATTCATTTTGTTTCCCCGAGTGTAAATCTAATGGTTGATCTCAATTCATTCATTTATTTTGTTCGCTCTAGTTCAGTTTAGGTCTAATCGGCAATATCAACTTCTAGTCACGTAATGATTATCCACTAGATGAGTGCTTCGACATTTAAGCTTATACTAAATAATTTAAACCTACTAGTTATCTAAACTCAAACATCAAATACAATTGCACAATTTTCATAAAGATTTTCAATAAAAGCTAATGATTGACCTCAATCCTTTAAGCTTTCTTTTTGACCCATGTAGCGAGTTTTGGGTAGATAACTCTTCGATTTTTTCGACCAAAAGGGTACCGGTTTTCAAGATACCCCAACAGACTTAATAACTCGAGTCAAAAAAACTACAAAGTGAGACAGGAATCAACAAGTGCAATGTTCCTTTTTTAGCATCACAAAATAAATGAGGTTTAAATCCCTAGCTTATACTTAGCAAAAGACACTCCACACAATTTTTTTCTAACATGCATAGAATCAACACACTTCTAAAAAATATCTTTCTCCGGCTCAACCAACCCCAAACTTATCTCACAATATGGTTAAGTGAAAGATAAAAGAAGGTAAGATTGATAAAAATTTAAACACAACCCATAACCTAGTTCTTACCAATTCAAAAAGCTATCCATCAATCCAAAAATCTCACGTCTAGATAACAATTAATTGTAACTTGAGATCTCACATGGACAAGCAATTTTTGAAAAATCTAGGCACAAATAATATATTTGGTCATAGCTCATGAATCAACAATAATATTAAATATCAAAACATCCAAAGCCGACAAATCTATCTAACATGTCAACACAAAATCATGACAATTAAAGCACAACCACCCTCAAACTTAATCACACATTGTCCTCAATATGTAAAAGAACAAGATAAAATAAAAGAAAGGGTAACGAAACTTCTCTAATCGGACATTTGGTGAAGATTTATCAATACTCTACTTGGACTTGTGATGCTTTTGATACACTTGGGCAAGTGACATTCTTGTACACCAATCTACCCCCAAACTTGTGAGGAAAAATGGATATGTGGGATTTCAAAAACCACACACAAAAAATGATAGCTAATCGAATAAAAACATGAAAATCATAAAAGTAAATAAAAAGATTAAAAGTCAGCAAATTGGGTTGTCTCACAATAAGCGTTATTTTTATAGTCTTTAGCTCGACTTTGGCAATTGACTCATGTGCATATAAAGAAGGTTTTGAATGTCTTGCCCATTTTTTTCATTTGGTTTTGTTCTACTCTTCATTGGATCTCCAAAACTCAACATTGCCCCTGTAGTGAACGAGAATTTTAAATGATATAAAATTATTTTTCTTGAAATACATGTCGCTAAGTTTGAACCCCAAATTTCAAAATGAAAGGGTGTTCGTCTATCCATTGTAAAATAAATTTAAATCTATTCAAATCGAGTCCAATCTCGAATATTTTAAAGTATCAAATTCTTTATCATTTTTAAATTAAAATTTTAATAATTTTAAGTACAATATTTTATTAATTAGAGTCCAAAATTTTGTTAGTCCAAATCTTGATTATTTTAGTCCAATTAACTTAAATCCAATTAGAAAAATTCTCGTAGCCCAAATTATAGACTCATTTAACTCCTAGGATTTTGTGCCCTAAAATTTACTATTCATATAACTCTCATTCCCTCCTCTCCTCACACCTCACGTTGCCAACCAATTTGTTAAGAAAATCTTCCTCTCCCTCAATTTGGAAACTCACGATTGATGCTAGAACATCAATTTCTAGCATCAACAACATTCCAGTCGAAACCCATTCGAATCCACCATCACCGATTGCAACAAGCTGCAATCGGGTTCACCTCCACCATCACCAAATTGCACACACACACACACACACAAGCTGCAATCCATCCCACAGTCCAGCCAAACGAGCCACCACACCAACTCCACCATCTCAAAGCACCACCACCGCAGTCGCCGCCTGCAACCCCACACCACCCAGTTGACAACCATTATTTCACCCTAAAAATCGATACCAAACAGCCATAAAATCAAGAAATAACATGACCTATGAACTTATCTCATTCCCCGACCCATTTCCAGCCGGATTACCGCCGAAAAACCCAAGAACCCGAACCCTCCAAGCCTCGGTTGGCTTTCGAACCGTACACCAAAATTCCCCTATCGCCTCCACACACGCACCGGCGCCACCACGCGATGGTGGCGCTGACACCGACCGTTTGGCTGGTGGTGGAATCGGATGAAGGGGCAGAGCCCCTTCCCGTCGCTACTTCCTCTCCTCTATGTCGAATATGAGAGAGATAGAGAGGGAGTGAGAGATATTTTGATTTTTGGAAATTTTCCCTTAAGCCCCAAATTTTAAAAATTATTTATTTCGGTCCCAAGGTTTTGGTTATTAATAAATCAGCCCCTAGGGTTTTTATTTTCCCACAGTCAGTCCCCTAATTCCGAAAAATCTATTTTCAGTCCTTAAACTTTTCAAATTTCAGTTTTAATAAATCTCCATTTAAGTCCTTAAGTTTTACTTTATCATTTAAACCTTTAAATTTTTGAAATACTAATTCAAGGCTTATTTCCTATTTTGGCTAGACGAAACGTACGGACGATTAAGGGATTGAGGTTACTACCCGCTCCACTTTTTACGCGATTCGAGATAATTTGAGGTAGACTCGCCCTCATTAATTAGTTTAAATTATAATTGCATGTATTATGTAACTTTACGTGATTTATATGCTTTAATGCATAAGACGAGAATATCTCTTATGAGATAAATAATATAGTTATGCTTGTATAACTTATATGCTTTAATGCACGAGAAGAGACGACACTATCTCTTATGAGATAAGATGATGTTGTTATGCATAACTTATGTGCTTAAATGCATGAGACGAGATTATACACATCCTATTATTTTAAAAGAGCCTATGATTTTTAAAGAAAATGAGTCTATGACGACGACGACGACGATGTTACTGTATAAATTGCATAATTTATGTGTTCTATTATTCTGTAAATCAATTATTGACGATGAGTCTACTGAGTATTTTTTCGAAATACTCATTCCTTTATTTTAACAACATTTGCAGATTTCGGAGACGGTCGAGTTTGATGGGCAGTGGTGGCACGATTTAATAGATGAACTTATTTACTTTTGAAATTTTACTCATTATGAATCTTATTAACTTACTTTGTAATTTCAGTTATTTCAAACTTGAGATTTAAAGTTTAATCAATTATCTTAAATAAACTAAATGAGTTTTTGTTGCCGATGAGGTTCACAATTATAGATGTGATCTTTAAAATTTAGTTATTTTCGCAAATCTTTTTATTAAATTCAAGACACATGAGGATGACGTGGCACTTGGGGTTCACGGAACCCGGGGCGTTACAACCCCTTTCCATAAAACATGACTTGCCTATTTCATCCAATTCAAATTCTACTATGAAAATTTCTACTTCCTCATCGGACTTAATCACAAAATCAATATATTGGCAATAAACTAAGTCCGAAGAATGTAAGTTGATTTTCTCTTCATTGATTGACGTATCCTCGTATAGCTCATTTGTGATTAATTTGTCATTCTCTTCAAGTTCTTCTTCAATAGTTGACTCATCGTCGGATTGAATGACTGGTCCGCCATCAAACTCCACGAGCAATGACAAGTCTTTCACATTAACTCAATTGAGTTGATTATACCCCCATTTTTAAAATTCATCCCAATATTTGTAATCTCCTACAAGCATGTCATCTACATTCAACTTTATAAGTTCATGGTAATACTTTGCAAGTACCTTCTCGCTAAAAAAATGGAGGACCATCTTCCGGAAATCTGATGTCCTCGTCCCAATTGTTGGTACATAATCTCCCGCGAGCATGTAACTATCATCGAAATTGTCCAGTGCTTGTTTTCTATGTGTTTGCTACATTTCAAATATTGTCTAAACTAAAGAAGTTTCAACATTGAGGCATCGATGTAAGAATACAAGTATTGTCTTGTACAATGCATCGCTTGACAAATTTTACATCTTGGACCTCCAAGCATATTTTCAGTGTCAATGTAGATATTAGACATTGCAAACACTTTGTTACTTTACCAATATTGAAATAATGCAACTCTAGTTGAAAAGTATAAGGAGAGAATACTAATACAAGATATATTAAAAATACTGGGTTTAGCTAAATACACAAAAATAAAAATAAACAAGTAAATAAAAAAATTTGTTCAAACTAAAATTAATTAAAGTGATAATCAAAGTAAAAACATTTCCCGGCAACGACGTCAAAAACTTGTTCGCTAAAATTATATATCGCAGGTGCACGGATCGTAGAACCGCCACCTATGGTGGAAGTTTGAAGGTGTTATGTGTTGGGTAAGAGTTGAATGGCTGGTGGTGATGGTAGTAGAATCGCCACCTATGGTGGAAGTTTGAAGGTGGACATGGGAGAGGATGGAGATAGCGTAAAGTAATATTATCTAATTATTGAAATTGAAACACCTTATTTTTGAAATTGCAACTTAGTAAGGATTGAGGTAAAAAAAAAATCTTTTGACTGCAAGTTTGGAATTGGCTCCATTTTCAAGTCTTTTTTTTTTTTTTTTTAATTACACTATAGACCTCATTTATTTATTTAACTATAAGTTCAAATATGCCCGAATAGATAACTGCCTTTTTAATTAATTTCTAATAAAATTTACCCTAATCAATTATACCCCACTTTTAAACTTATTAGCTCTCCCCAACATTCCAAACAATCCATTAAGGTTTGGAATGGGAGTAACACACGTGCTATCCGAAAAAGAATAGGGTAACACGTGTTACTCTTTATTTGAATGGTAACACACGTGTTATCCGACAGAGAATAGGGTAACACTTGTTACTCTTTATTTGAATGGTAAATTGGTAATTCTACTTATTTATTTTTTCCACTTATTTCTAACCCAATTTGTGGCAGTGGGAAGTGATGTTGGTGGTGAGAGGCAATAGTGATGGTCGAAAACAATGTAATAAGACACGAAAAAGTACAAAAACAAAAACAAAAACAAAAACAATACATATGTTATCGTGTAAGACTTGATTTACTCTACGGGTAAAAAAATGTTGTTTTTAATAAAAAGAAAATGAAATGTTTTCCTTGTTTGAGCTCCATTTTGGAGGAAAAATGTATTATGAAATAATATTTTTTTAGAGAACGTGTGATTGAAAAATAAAAATAAAATTCGATTTGCGTATAAAATTATTTTATTGAAAAATGTGCGATTAAAAATGAATTTATGGAAAATTGGACTCAAGCAACAAGTAATGCAATAACAAATGTGTTACCCTAACATGTAACTCATAAAATGTTGTTTTAAAATTTGAAATATTAGATATTTTTCCAAAAATTATAAAATATAGTTCTTTAAGTCACTTTCTATAAATTCACTTTTTTTTAAAAAATTCATTTCCAAACAAATATTCTTCAAATAAAATAATTTTGCACGTAAACTCAAATTTTTTTTCTTACTTTTTAATCAAACATCCTAAAAAAAATAAAAAATAAAAATAAAAAACAATAAATAAATTTACAAAATCTATTCTAGAACAATGGGGCTCAAATAGGGCATCAACACCCCTTTTGAGAATCCGCGAGCACCCTGCAATTTTCATTCCCCAAGGAAGCCTTTCTAGAGCTTCTTATATATTTTACATATATGAAATAATTGAAATAATGAATTACATAATTTACATTTCTCTAGTCGAGCAACTGCTCATCTCAATGCTTATATGACTTTCAAATGGAATGGACCCCTTAATATTTTGAGATTTCTTTAAATAATAAGATGTAGCTCTCATCCCCACATAGTGAAATTCTATTAACACTTATCATTCATAATTAAATTGTTGTGTGTCTTGCAATCATTCATATCCCTACAACGGGGTGGGGGCCCGCCCCGCTAAGCAATTCCCCGTCCAGTTACCCGATTAAGGCAAGGTGGGGCGGGGCCCTTGCCCCCGTTTAATTTTTTTTTTTTTTAAGTTTTTGATAATTTATTTTTATTACCCCATTCGTTAGATTTTAGACAAATAATTTTAGTTGCCATTTTCTATTAAAAATAATGAAAATTCTCATTTAAAGTATTGAATTCTAAAAAAAAAAAAAATTAAACAGAGCGGGGCGGCCGTTACCCGTCCCCGTCCCGGGCAAAATTCCTCGCCCCGCATACTTGATTAAGCGGGTTGTCCCCGTCCCATTCGGGGCAGGGCTATCGGATATCGGATTTTTTTATCATCCCTATTTCTATCCACATTGCGTATGAATTTCCTCGCAGTCGTTACTTGTTCTTAGCCACATCGTATGGCCGAATCTCATTTTTAGTAGCTTTAAGATATTCATTTTTAAAATAGTACAAAATCACTGATTTTTATAATTTTTCCTAAAAATCATAAAAGGAATTCCTAAAAATTCCTGAAAAATCCGAGATGTTAATCCACTTGTGACACGTTGGAGCACTTATTTATAAAAATATACAATTTTTCTCTCGCCACTTATTATTACTTATAAAAGAAATATCTCTAAAAGATAATCTTGTCTATATGTAACACATTATTTTTTCTTATTTCATCGATACTGTTCATCAGCTATACACTTGTACTAATTTTTATCTATATTGTAATACAAATTATCATGTCCAATAATCCTCTTTTCATCGATATAGTCCATTCAGATGTTTTTCAGGCTCTTGAAGATATCCACTAAATGGTCTGATGTACCACTTTTGAATATTTTATTTATTTCAGCATGAGTATTACGTATTTACTCTGAAAGAGACCCACCACTATTTTCTTGCCCAACCTGGTGTCTCGATGTTGAAGTCCATAGTTTATCATGTATCTATTGAACCCTAAGAATTAGCAATAGTTTATTGCACCCTGCTTCCCTCGTCTATAGTGATTCCAATGTTAAAAAACTGTTGACGTCACTGTGTACCGTTAAAATATGGATAGAGCTCTTGGACAATAACTCGCTCGTCAGAATCAAAGATCTCATCGTGATTATGGCTTGCCGACTGTAAATGATTCTCTAAGAAGGGTAAGACACTCATTTTTTTCTTGTATTTTTGAAACTACATCAACTCCTCTCGACATGATTTTCCAAGTAGAAAAGTCTAATGGATCCTAGGTCTACGAGATCATATTCTAGGATATTTTTTTTTTTTTGGAAACAATGCAATGATGGACGAATAGTTGTGAAATCCTCCATGAGCAAAGGAGGCAACTAGGGAGCTCTACGAGTTGTCATGAGATCTCAAATGTTTATAAAATATAAATTGATAAAATTGGGTTATCATAAAAGTCAATAAATCTCAAAAATCAATTCACCTTTGCACCTTGAACCTTAGTCTCTCCATAACGAAAATCCAGGTAGGGAAAATTTCATTGATAAGTCTTTGCAACTCTGCAACGTAGAGAATGCACGAGGTCTCTAACTCTCGGTACAATCTAACTTAAATTACTCATAATTCATGACAGAACAAAGTCGAAATTTCCCAGTTACATCATTAGTGATATTTCCGAACATCGTTCTTTGCTTATTCTCACTATCTGCCCGCTGTTTATTTGTATGTTCACCGTGAACTGGTTTGAAAGATGAGTAACTTGGTTATTTTTAATTTTTATGGGTTGCTTGGTTAATTTTTATTTTTAATAAAAAATATTTATTTTAACTTTGCCTTGAGTAGAGATTTTAAGGCTCCCCAAACACGCTCGAACCCCTCATCGGTGACGGTGCGTTTTGTCTCTCAGTCTCAGACTCAGTCCTGTGTTTCCTCGTTCTTGTCTTCATTTCTGCAGCTGCTCCTTCGGAAACTGAAAACTCGCGTAAATTTATGAGGTTGTTCATGGGTTTCTTTGAATGCTTAACATTTCTACGTAAAACTGAAACCCTTTAACTCGCTTTTCCTCGACGACATTCAATTTTATGCGCAAAACCATTTCCTCTTAACGATTCTCTTTTAACTCAATTTCGTGCTTATTCGGATTTTTAGGTGTTTTTATGCTTGAATTTTGTCGTTTTCTTTGAATTCGTGTGCAGAAAATGGCAAGTTTAGTGGAGAGGCTCCGGGATCGATCAGATCGAAGAACCTTTTACACCATAGATGAATCAGATGAAGATGCTGATTTTTTACCAAAGAAATCTGGCCCTTCCCAGGAGAAAATTCAGAGAATTGTTAGACCTGACGCGGTAATTGCATATATTTTTCCTTTTCCACTCAGTGGCTTTTACCAATATCATTCATTTAATACATATTTCTGTCTGTGAAAACTAACTCATTAGTTATGATTTTAACTTTTAAGAAAGCAGGCGTTCTATGTTGTTTCTTCTGGTTTCTGATGATCGTGGCCTGACCCATTTCTAGTAATTTTAAAGTGAAAAGATTACGCATTTCTGGGTTTTTTTGTTGACTCACTTTAGGAAATTCTCCTGCGAGGAAAGACAATTTATGCTGTTTGAGGAAAAAATTAAACCTTTCCATGTTAATACTTATTACGCATTACACGGTTGCTGGCAGACTGGCAGTTGAGCCAACACATGCTGGATGCCAGCAGTGGCACCGGCAAGTAACTCATTAGTTGTCATTGTAAGTGTTTTGAAAGAAGACGGTTCTGATTGTTGCGGCGGACACATTTCCTAGTAATTACAAAAGGAAAATTTTCCGTTTTGGGGTTTTTTGGATGACTCACTTTAGGAAATTTTTCTGCGAGGAAAGACAATTATGCTATTCAAGGAAAATGATGTTTTTCCATTTGATTAGTTAATACCCACAAACCCGTTGCTGGCAGTTAAGCCTACACTTGGTGGATACCATAGGCCCAGTGGTGGTACTGATGCACGTGGCGAGTGAATTATACTAGTGTCTTTTAGTGGAGAAAAGGAATCTCATTTTAACTATGTGAGTAAATTTTTTAATTGAATCACTCCAATCATTAATCCTGTTGATGCTTGAGGCTGGCTATGATGGAGAGGCTGTTGTCCATAAGAATGGTGGATCAAAGACGATGAAACTTGCTTAAAGTACTTTGTACTGAAGAATGATTGGAAATTGGATAGCTCATGATTAAGGGTTTATTTTCTTAAGTTTTTATTGACGCTGCATATACTCGTAAACATCCTTTTAAGGCCTTTCCTTTCAGTTTTCTTTTCTCACATTACACTGTTTTAAGAATTTTACATTTTTTAATCTCAAATTCATTATGAACTTATACTCCGCACATAGGATCTTGTCTCACCTGGCAGAATTGAAAGCTAACTTCCTCTTAAAAGCTTTATTTTGTATCTTCAAACTTTGGAGTTCCGGTGGAGATTCTGTAGCGATTTTTATGTTTTCTATCTTACTAATGAGAAGAGCCGTGATGGTTCAAATATTTATATCATATTCTAGGCATGTCTGAACATTTGCTGAAGTTACTCGAATTCATTACTTAACAACTGTGGATTATATATGTGAAAATTTGTACACGCCTCTTTCTATGCATGCACATCATTTTTACTGTAAATTTTTGTTATACTTTTGAAATTAATCGTCTATGATAGTTTGACGTTTTATTTCATCCTGTTAATAGAAGGATGGTTCATGTCAAGCCTGTGGGAGAGATGAGAATTTATTGAGCTGTGAAACATGTTCTTATGCCTACCATCCTAAGTGTATAGTCCCTCTGCTGAAAGCTCCATATCCTAATAACTGGAGATGCCCTGAATGTGTATGCCCCTATTACTCTCCTAGTATATGTCTAGATTGAAACAATAATAATGTGTGTGCTCATCTTGATTTATAATATATGTTTGCAGGTTAGTCCTCTTAATGAAATTGAAAAGATACTTGACTGTGAGATGCGTCCTACAGCTGCCGAGGATGGTGATGCATCCAAGTTGGGCTCCAAGCAAGTTTTTGTGAAACAATATCTAGTGAAGTGGAAGGGATTGTCCTACCTTCACTGCACATGGTAGTTTAGTCATTATGATGTTTCTAGGATACATTTTCTGAAGAAGTGGTTCTCTTTTTATTTGAAGGCATTTTAGTTTTACACATGTTGTTTTTGGTTCATAGGGAACAGCCAACCTTTTTAAATAATATATTCTTCTTAGTAGTTTCTTTTTTGTAAATTTAAAAAATGATAGTATTTTTACATAATTTAGTATTACTTGTATTTTCTTTGAACAAAAAGTAAATTTGAATTTAATGTAGAGATGTGGCTCCAACATTTAGATGGAGGGAGTGATTGTTTCATTTTACATTTTTTGTTTAAATTTCGCCTCTCTTATTCTTTATTTTTGTATGGATCATTTGTAAACTCTGTCTTTGACATATTTTAAAACTCTAATGCACCAGAATTGGTTTCCTGAATAATGTTGCAGGGTACCAGAGAAGGAATTCGTTAAGGCATACAAGGCAAATCCGCGTTTAAAAACGAAAGTAAACAACTTTAACCGTCAATTTTCCTCCATAAATAATTCCGAGGATGAACATGTAGCAATACGACTGGAGTGGACCACCGTTGATAGAATTCTGGCTTGCAGGTATTGCGTACATGTATGATGATCTGATATATTTTCCTGTGTTAATATTGATGTTAAGGTATTAGAGAATTTATAACTTCAGACCAATCAGACAATATTGCATTTTTTTTTTTACCATTTATGATCTTTTAATTTGCCAAGTCATTGGTCACTGCCAAGAATCTGAATAATTATGAAACCTTTTGTTGTTTCTCTGATATTTTTTTCTCGGCTCTCGGGTTTATGCTTATTTTCATTAAACCAGGAGGTGAAAATGCTAGTATTCAACTGGAAAATTATTTGCTTAAACATGTTCTATGTTATACACTTGTAGTATATGAGATGTGCAGCTGAACTTTTTCATTCCACCAGTGTCCTTCTATCGTTTATCTTTTCTTCCTAGTTATTTTTCCAATGAGAATGGTGGTTGTAATGGTTCGTTTGATTGAAATAGAAAGTTTAAATGCGAAAGAGTTAGAAGAAACTATAGGCTCTAATGTGCAGGCAGGAGAATTTTTTCTTAATGCGTGGTTCGATAAAGTGAGTAGCCATATAACCACCCGCATAAATTTAAGTTAAGATTTCTTTTGACGTTGTTGGATTTTAGCTGTTTCGTCTACTCTTTCTAAGGACAATTAATCATTTGCTCTGTTTCTCATGCATTTTAGTTTTTAAACATCGAAATAGGTGATCCTGCTTTGACTAGCACAAAAAGATTTGTGGAACGTTTTAATGGACCAATTTATCAATTTTCATTTTCTTTCTCCATTTTAACTGCTCCCCGCGTTCATATCTTCTTGGTTCATAAATCTGCTTTTTAAAATGTTTTTACAATAATGGAAGTTATTAATTTTGATATACTGGTGAGTGTTGTAATATTAGGGTACTTGACAGGGGAGTGGAAGAGGAAAAAGAATATCTTGTGAAGTGGAAGGAGCTTCCATACGAGGAATGCTATTGGGAGCTGGAGTCAGACATTGCATCCTTTGAGCGAGAGATTGAAAGATTTAACAAAATTCAGTCTCGTGCTGATAAAATATCAATGGTAAAGCAGAAGAGCTGTCTCCATGATGACACAGAGTCAAAGAAGAAACTGAAAGAGTTTCAACAATATGACCGCAGCCCTGATTTTATTTCTGGAGGTACGCGTTCTTCCTGCTAATTTGGATGTTTACTGAGTTGAGTATTAAGTATTTTTTGTCAACTCTTTCATTAATAATTTGGTTCAAATGAAGGTTCATTGCATCCATATCAGCTTGAAGGATTGAATTTCCTACGTTTTGCTTGGTCCAAGCAAACTCATGTTATACTTGCAGATGAGATGGGACTTGGTAGGCTGTCTAGTATCTTTTACAATCTTTCCTTCCTCCCGTCCCTTAGTCTCACTTTGAGGCCAAGTTTTTGTATCTCTATAATACTATTGCTATTTTGATAAATGCTTGTGACTGCAGGCAAAACAATTCAAAGTATTGCCTTTTTGGCTTCCCTGTTTGAGGAAAGTATTGCTCCTCATCTTGTAGTTGCTCCACTTTCAACTTTGAGGAACTGGGAACGTGAATTTTCCATTTGGGCTCCTCAAATGAATGTTGTAAGTATTCAGGATAGTTAAGGTAATTTAAATATTAGCTCATATGTGTACTTAGCAAGAGTTAACTGTTGCAGGTGATGTATGTTGGCTCTGCCCAAGCTCGTGGTGTGATCAGGGAATATGAGTTCTACCATCCTAAAAATCAGAAAAAGAGTAAGAAGAAGAAATCTAGTCAAGCTGTTAGTGATAGCAAACAAGATAGAATAAAATTTGATGTCCTCCTGACATCATATGAAATGATTAACATGGATTCAACGTCACTGAAACCTATCAAGTGGGAGTGCATGGTAACAATCTATATCCCCTTTATGCTTTTGTGTGTGCATTTTATGCCTTCTTAGAAGTTATGTTGACATCTATATATAGATAGTTGATGAAGGCCACCGTCTTAAGAACAAGGATTCGAAGTTGTTTTCTTCATTGAAGCAGTACTCTTCCAGACACCGTGTACTCTTGACTGGAACTCCACTTCAGGTATGTTGAAATTCGTGCAAGGCTTCAGTTTTCCGCTGTTTTCCATTTCAAGTGCAATTAATTGGAATGTCATTGTGCGAGTCAAAAACATTGACTTAAAAAGAAGTACGTCATTATTACTTGCAATGGCCCACATTTCGCTGTTACATTTGTAGTGAGGTTGAGATTTTATTGTTTACACACTACCCTCGGGAAAGAAAATTCCTTTGCGAATTTCGCTTTGCAGTTTTGGTGTGCTTACCTTGGGATCAACTTACAAGAACTTGGAATGTTTCTGTACTTGGTTTATGGTGAGAAAAGTTATGCACAGCCTATTGATTCAGGATAAAGAGATTTTAGTTTATTAGATGTAGGGAATTTTGGAGCGGTTTGATCTGAAGTTTTTTGGGCTGGGTACCCTTTTGAACTGCAACAGTTCTTATATACCAACTTAGCTGCTTGGAACTGTATTCATCTAGCTAAATGGGATACCTCGTTTTGAATGAACCATTTTCATCAAGCTAACCACATGAGAGTTAGGTAGTCTTTCTCGCTAACTATAGTGTTAATGTTCAAGAAATTGAATTACATAGCTGGAAGTTCGTAAATTAAAACCTCCAATAGAGCTCAAATGAAAAATGCAAAGTGGTTTACTTATTTGTTCTTATTCCTTTTAATTTGGTAGAATTACACAAGTTTACTGTAAAGCTTCCTTTGTTGTTGCTTTTCAGTTACAACCTTCATCAGATCTATTTTTGTTTCTCGTTATGATGACTTAAATCCTTGATCCACTGCTCTTTCCTATTACCTTTCCAGCTGTACTACTGTGATACAGCATATTAATTGCAAGTATGATATCACTATCGAAAATTAATGATCAACGGTGTTGTTAGTTTTGTATCTCTCCTGGGAGTACTTTCCGTCCATGGTATTTTGGTTCATGGAAGCTCCTTTTAGTCACACAGCCGACTTACATATACTAATTTGGCACCTTTAATTTTGTTCTGAACTGATCAATGACCACTGCTTTATTCTTTTCAGAACAATCTGGATGAACTTTTCATGCTTATGCATTTCCTTGATGCTGGAAAGGTTAGTCCTTTGTGACTGTTTAGATGCTACTTTGTGTAAGACATCTTCGAAGTAAAACAGCAATGAGCTGGCTGCCAATGTTGGCAATATATTCAAGTGATGATGGTGAAGTTTCCTTAGTTTTTTATAAATGCTTTGCAGTTTGCAAGTTTAGAGGAGTTCCAGGAGGAGTTCAAGGATATCAATCAAGAGGAGCAGATTTCCAGACTTCATAAAATGTTGGCGCCTCATCTTCTTAGAAGTATGAATCTGAAATTCTTCTCTAGACTATGCATTTCAAATTTGAATTGTGGCATTTTTTTTATTTGGATTTTAGTTGCTACCACTTGGTGAGCACTGAGCAGGAGTCATAGAGCATTTACACTATGCTGTACTAAGTGGTGAAAATTCATTCTGAAATTGATATTTCAGTTAGGTAATAGTGCCCTTTCACACCAAAGCTTGTGATTGGAAATTGAAAAAAGGGCTTGTTTATGAATTCCCATGTGAATTTGTGGTTGATCACACTCCATCATTCAAGTTCTGCTCTATACTCCAGTCCTGCATGATAATCAAGCAAAAACCTCTAAAAGCACAGCTTTTGTGCTGGAAGATTATGATTATTGTTCGAATTCATCCTGATTGCAATTCCCTGTCAACTAAGCCAACCTTCTTCTCCCACATCATCTCCTTGCCCAGGCTACTATGCCCTAGCTGTTAATTCTCTTCTGTCGGTGCTCTTTGCTCCTTGTTCTTTGTCCCCCTCATTTTCTAGCCCCATATGCACTAGTAATTAATTCTCTGATTCAAAAACACTCGCCTTTCTTCAGCTTACTGCTCCATGCAATCTGTATGGTATGATTTGTTCTGATGGTTAGGTTGCACACGAAGCTAGTTGCTCCGAGGCAATTGCAAACGTGACTGCTATATTGCCTATTTCCACCTTGAATGTATCATCTGCAGTAGCTGGATTAACTGTACTGTTAGATTGTCATTTCTACTAAGACTCTTGATGAACTGTAGACATCTAAGCTTATGTTAGACATCCAAAGCTAATGTTATCGTCATGGTTTAAAAAGGCGAGATTGAGGCGCTAAAAAATCGCACTGGGCACAAATGTTTATTGGGTTTAATGAGACTTGCACCTGTATTAATTGAGGCGTAAGCCTCAATGTGCATGCCTCAGACCTGTGATGCTCGGACTCTCTTCGAAATGACTGGAGTACTTTCATTGGCATGACATGACACGGGTAATGGTATGAAATATGGGGCTGGTTCTTTCAAGTCGACACGGCGGCATCTGGATGTGGGGTGGAGGCAAAGCAGGCAGTGTCGAAGGTGGTGATAGAAAGAAGCAATAACAATGTTGGACAAGACGAAGTTAGAGGATTTATAGCCCAAGTTATCTGGTTGTAGGATGGTGGATGCAGAACAGGCAGCGACTGGAAACAACACATTTGGAGAAGACGAAGGGATTTATGGCCTAGGTTTTGCATGTAATGATGTGTTAGTTGTATGGGTTGGGTTGGGGTAAAATAAATTTTAGATAGTGAGCTTTGGTGGGCTAATTTTGTTGGGCTATAATAGTGTTTGTATTTAGGGCTTTTGGGCTTAATTTAGTTGGGTCGGATGACATGATTTATTTGCGACTTAATTATTATTCAACTTTTTATATGTGAATTTTCGGGGAAAATTTAAAGTTTGAAAGACATACCCACGTACCAGTGTTCAAAATTTGGACTCTTTTTAGCCATATTCCCGTATCCTAGATTTTAGAAAATAAAAGATCTGACACTTAGGTACGTATCCGTATTCAAGTCCAAGCATCATAGCCTCAGACAATGAGAGGTGTGTGCCCGTCTTTAATAACTTGGGCCCCACATTTTATTTAAACCTAACAAATTTCATTAGTTTGACGAGCTTTGGAAATCCACGAACTTCTTTAATTATTTATTAGTCAGCCACAGCTTTAGAAATCAACTACATTAAAACTTACCATATTTCTTTGATTGTTTATTAATTAGCCATAAATAAAAATAAATTATTAGTCCAATCACAACCACAACCACAACCACAACCACAATCTAAAACACAAACACAACACTAAAATTGCAGCACACCCACGGCGCAAAACACCTGCGTTTGTGACATCACACCGGCTAAGACGACATTACACCCGTGACGACGGCATTGATTTTTGTTTGTACTTTGTTTGAGTTACAACTTTATTGATTTATTTTGTGTTCGTTTGCATAATATCCTAATTTGTTCTATTGTTTTGTGAATTTTTAAGTTTGTTTATGCTATTACATGCTTATTTTTTATTTTCTTGAATTTTTTTGGTTCATTAATTAATTTTTGTACTTTGTTTGAGTTGCAACTTTATTGATTCATTTTGTGTTCGTTTGCATAACATTCTAATTTGTTCTATTACTTTGGGAATTTTAGAGTTTGTTTATGCTATTGCATGCTTATTTTTCGTTTTTTTCTTTTTATTTTTTGGTTCATGGTGAGGCCTACGCCTCAAAGCACCTTGAGGTTTACTCCTCACCTCGCCTCGCAAAAGGAAAATGCCTCAGTACCCAATTTGTCTTTTTAAATACTCGTCTTTGAAAACAAGATTTGAATGATATGCATGTGGCCTTCTCTAACATCTTAAACTTTTAGTTAAAGTGATTCAACACTATTCTTGATATTTTCTTGCCGTATTATTGACCTTGAATGTGTGTAAGGAGTTTTCCCTTTGATTTGCAGGATTGAAGAAAGATGTCATGAAAGAACTACCTCCTAAAAAGGAACTTATTTTGCGGGTCGAATTAAGTAGCAAACAGAAAGAATATTACAAAGCAATTTTGACCCGTAACTATCAGATACTGACTCGCAAAGGTGGTGCCCAGGTGAGCCACCAATAACTGGCATGTAATTATACAACTGTAAACTTTTTATGTAGAAACATCTGACATGATTTACTATCTTGTGATTGCTAGATTTCTCTTATAAATGTGGTTATGGAACTGCGCAAGCTCTGTTGTCACCCATTTATGCTGGAAGGTGTTGAGCCTGAGGATGCAAATGAGTTTAACAAGTAATGTTTTGCATTTGCATTTGAAGTTCTGTTCTTTCTTGTCCGCGAACTAAAAGTTTGTCAGATGACTATATAGAACTATGAACTTTTATGGTGCTTACTAAGATGCTTGGTAAAGTAATGTGCATAACCTTGAGTTTTATTCTGTTCAAGTTGTATTATACGTATTACGTACAGTTGTTCCTCCCGTGTCACTATAATAATCAAAGTTTTTTTGATCATTTGTGTGATAGACAACTGTTGGAATCCTCGGGAAAATTGCAACTTTTGGATAAGATGATGGTTAAACTTAAAGAGCAAGGCCACAGAGTTCTGATATATTCTCAATTTCAGCATATGTTAGACTTATTAGAAGACTACTGTAACCATAAGGTATAGATTAATTTAAGTTGCTTACGAGAAAAACATAGCAAAATTTATTTTAGCTGATGTTTTGTTTGTTATATTTGTCAGAAATGGCAATACGAAAGGATTGATGGAAAAGTTGGTGGATCAGAAAGACAAATTCGAATAGATAGGTTTAATGCAAAGAATTCGACCAGATTCTGTTTTCTTCTGTCAACTAGAGCTGGGGGTTTGGGAATAAACCTTGCAACTGCTGACACAGTAGTTATATATGACAGGTAAAAATTTATATTCTAGGATTCAGGCCTTCCGTCTTATCATCAGTAATTCTTGAGTTCTTTATTGAGAAAAAAGAGTGCACAAATGCAGAAAAAATAGTGCTTTTGGGTGATACTGAACGCTTATGCACACCTTAATAAACTTTGTGTCAGTTAATATTCTTTAACAAGTGCTTGGTTATGTGTATTTACATTGTTTGTAATCCTATTGCAGCGATTGGAATCCCCATGCTGATTTACAGGCAATGGCCAGAGCTCACCGACTTGGGCAGACAAATAAGGTTAAACACCCGCTTAATTATTGGAGAGAAGAGTCTTCGTGCTGGCTGCTAGGTTTGTGTGGTCTTATTCCTTTCTTTCATGCAGGTAATGATTTTCAGACTTGTAACACGAGGAACCATTGAAGAAAGGATGATGCAGATGACCAAGAAGAAAATGGTTTTGGAACACCTCGTTGTTGGGAGGCTCAAGGCACAAAACATTAATCAGGTATAGATATTTCAGGCTGAAGGCAACACGACTATTTGTTCGTCTATCTACTGTTTACGGTAGAAGAGACATTCCAGTGGAACAATTGTCTTGTCATCTTGACTTTTAACAGCCTGTGCCTATTCCTTTACTCATCATGTCTGGCAATATTATTCCTCTCTCAAAAGCCATCATATTGATTATTTTGTGTCCATAAGGGAATGTTACAAGTTTTAGCCATAAGATTTTTTAGTGCGGTGTAGCCGACATTGTCTCTTAGATAGTTTCCTTCATTACTGGAATGTTCTGATTTTGATGCAGGAAGAACTGGATGACATCATAAGGTATGGCTCAAAGGAGTTATTTGCTGATGATAATGATGAGTCGGGAAAATCCAGACAAATTCACTATGATGATACTGCAATTGATAGGTAACTTGTTTTCCTTCTCTAATATCCCATTGATTGTATTCAAATTATTTCGTGACTAGATTTTGATGCTAGATTACTTAACCGAGAACAAGTTGGCGAGGAGGAGGCTACATTGGAGGATGAAGAAGAGGATGGATTTTTGAAGGCCTTCAAGGTTTATAATTTTCTAGTCGTCATGCGTAATTTTGTTCCTGTAATCTTTTAGGCTCTAAAAGCTATGACACATATTTACCACATATTGATAGGGTATTATGTGATATGGCTGCAGTGAGCTGTTCCTGCACTAAATTCATTTTCATTATTGACCCATGGATCTTCTTCTTCTTCTTCTTCTTCTTTTTTTTTTTGGATATTATTCTATTTTTCTGGAAAGAGGCTCAACTGAATTGAATTCCTCAGGTAGCAAATTTTGAGTATGTTGACGAAGCTGAAGTGGCAGCTGAAGAGGAAGAATCCGTGGCACCAACAGAGAGTAAAGTCTCAACAAACAATTCTGAGAGAGCAAGCTACTGGGAGGAATTGTTACGAGACAAATATGAAGTGCAGAAAGTTGAAGAATTTAATGCTATGGGCAAGGGAAAGAGGAGCCGTAAACAGGTATGTTTTACTTGAGATCTTTGCCATTGGTTACATGAGTTCCTTATCTTGATGGAATATTTAAGTTGAAGGTTGAAGTAGCTTATTTTTCTAATATGCCTTTTCTTGGAGAGCTTTTATTCTTGTCATAATTACAAGGACAATATTCTTTCTAAAAGTAAGTCTCGGGTTCGTATAGTCTTTTACCATTTAAAATCAAGAATAGAGCTTATGGAGTGAAAGGTGACTTCAAAAATTCAGAAATGCTGCCAATATGAATTTTTTGTTGGAATTAAATTATAAACAGTAGTAAGTTTAGTATCCACATGGTACATGTACTGGTATGGATAAAATATCTTAGTTTCTGACAAACAAAAAGGATTAAGGATTGCTGTTAGAGAGAGATTGTACATCTTTGTGAAGGGCTATAGTTCCACAGTTATGGAATTGAGAAGCTCGGGGAAAATTCTGATTCTTTGATCTTGTGAAATATAATTTACGAGTTCAGGACTGTCAGCTCCATATATAGACTGAATAACGCTACTTGATCCTAGCTAAACCATGGACCATAACCTTACAAGTTTGACCAGTACAACAAAATTCTCACTTCAAAGATTATATCAGAATTGACCTAAAGGAAAAGAAAGGCTCCATTTCGGGAATATTTGCAACCCCACTTGGTTTCAAGGAAGCTCCATTTTGGGAATACTTGCGACCCCACTTGAACAGAGACCCCCACAGAGTTCTTCTCTAGCTACCATGACATTTTCAACTCAGAAAGAACCCTTTGTGAGCGAGCGCAAGTGTTTTGCTGTTGTCTCTAAAGGAGGCTTTCATTCACGGAAATTGAACTTGATGGGTTGACTAAATTCTTCATTTGGTGCACTTTACCCTTATCTAAGTTCCGGTGTCACTTCTCAATCCTGATTATTATTCTTAATGTTGAGTTTCTCGATGCACTAGTTATATTTTCTGCGTTTCCCTTTGGAGCGCTGTAAGATGAGAAACATCTGCATATATGCAGATGGTATCTGTTGAAGAAGATGACCTTGCTGGTATGGAAGATGCAAGTTCTGATGCAGAAGATGATAACTATGAAGCTGAGTTGACTGATGGCGAGACAGCTTCAACTGGAGCTGCAGCTGTGAGAAAACCTTATAGAAAGAGAGTCCGTGGTATAGTTCAACAGACTGTTATCTATTTTGTAGAATGATTAGATGAATTTTATAGTGACATTTAACTATTGCCTCATTTTCTCATTTTTATCAGTGGACACTTCTGAACCACTTCCTTTGATGGAAGGCGAAGGGAGATCCTTTAGAGTACTTGGATTTAATCAAAATCAAAGGGCTACATTTGTCCAAATTTTGATGAGGTTGCATTTCTTGTTTTCTTCATTACATTATATAATTGAATATCTTCTCTGGCTTGTTTTATCCTTTTCGGCTGTTCCTCTTCCCCCACACTCTCTCTCCAACGCGCGCGCGCACACGCACATCATGCATGCTTGCTTGTATGTATGTGTGCGTGTGTGTATTAAATAACTCATTTTTTACAGGTTCGGTGTTGGGGAATATGACTGGGCAGAGTTTGTACCACGTCTAAAGCAGAAGAGTTACGAAGAGATTAGAGAGTATGTGGTCTTATTCCTCTGTACCACGTTACTTCTCACATTTGTGTCAAAACAACGGGCGAGGGAATTTGATACAACATACAATATATAGAAAGAGAATAATATACCATGCTTCATCTTTACGTCTCTGCTAGAGTATTTAAACTGGTGCGGACATCTTAGTCTCATATTCTTTGTTGACTACATGCTTAAGAAGCAGCTATCTACTGCATGTGCTCGTTCTGTCCAATACATCATACGTCTCTAAAATGCTGTGTTATTTCTATTTACTGTTTATTCATGTATTTGTAAATTTGTATTTATGTGCACAGTCAAAATTGGGTGTCTGATTTCTTGAATTTTGGTATCCAACAAACTTGATATGGCTAATGGCTTCCTAAAATATAACTGTTAGTCTTGTTGGTATATTCTTCTTTCTGTTTACTTCTTTTGATGAACATTATATGTTACAAAACAATTCTACTAATAGCAGACCTTTCCTGAGATTTGAAAAAGTAGACAGAGAAATTGTAAATCAATCGAGGAGCCTTCTATTCTGTTTTGAGATTGGCTAGCTCATAAAGTTGATTTCAGGTTCAATTATAAACTGTAGGCTAACTAGTTTTGCATTTTTATTTTTATTTTGCAGCAACTCAACCTACTTTCATCTTAAACTGATACAAAAAGAAAAAGAATATAATCTACACTGTTTCTGGACTTCACTTTTGGGACTTGTCGTATGATAGCATGCCAAAGGAAGTCCTTAAATAGTCCATGCATATGTTCTTGGACTTTGAAATTGAGTCTTCAATATATCACACACCCTCCATATGTATCTGTGAGTACATTTGGATGAGAGACCGTGCAGAGCAGACTTGAAGAGACAAGCTTTTTAATATCAACTTTTTATTCTCACTAGAAGTCGTGAAATATGCCTGCCATTTATTTCTTGTTTAGCTGAACATACTTAGCCACTGTTTGGTAGCCATTTTTTTGGAAAAACATTGTTTTGAATAGTGAATTTTTGAAGAATGTGTGGTCAAAGAGTAGGGAAAAATATTGGGTTTAAGTGTAGAATATTTTATTGTGTGAATGTGTGGTTGAAAATGAGTATATAGAAAAAAAGAGTTTTGAAAGAATGAGAGACAAACATGGGCTTATTGTTTACTTCAACAGTTTAACAGTATTTCGTGCTGAACAACTAAAATTATTTTCAGTTATGGGAGGCTTTTCTTGTCACACATAGCTGAAGACATAACTGACTCACCAACTTTCTCAGGTTATTACTTTTAATTCTCAAATTTGCCAGTTAATCTGTTTTCTGATGTTTTTCTGTATCTTGGTTAAAGTAAGGTTAATAATTTCATATTTTCTCTTGGTGGCAGATGGTGTTCCCAAAGAGGGACTAAGAATACCGGATGTACTCGTTAGGATAGCTGTCTTAATGCTTATCAGGGACAAAGTAAGCTCTATTTCTTAGATAAATCACAATTATATTTTTCATTATTGCAAATAGACTTTTGAAGGTTTTGTGCTTTGTGATGACTTTGAGGTCACGGTTACTCATTACGTCTCTAGAGTAAATCTTAATCTTATCTTTTGTTATTGCTAATGAAATTTCTAAAGCTTGGTGCTTTGTGATATTCTGGAATCGTGTTCACTGATTAAATCTCATGATTTCTTTTTTCTTGCTTTATATGTAGGTGAAATTAATCTATATTTTTTGTCCCGCTAACGTGGCATGCCTAGCCTAGTTTGTTCTTCAAATAAGAATTTTTCAGTGTCATCATCGTCTGTATCTAGACTTTATGTTTAAATGTGAGGCTAGCTGAGTTTTTTGACTTCTCTGGATGCAATTGGAAAAGATTCTAAAAATTGTGCATTGGAATGGCTTCTTGGAAATGAAAAGAAGTTCCTTTTTTTTTTTTTTTTTTTTGAAGGGTTGAAGCAAAACCATCTACAAAATCTGCATGAACATCCATTTTGAAGATCCAAAATTATCAAGACATTTTTATTTTCATATTATGTATTATGTCTGAATGTGGCAGGTCCACATTTTCCTGCTATACTATTTTCTAGAATACATTTTGGAACGATCCTATGCTCTTGTATAAAAATTACTCCTGCCATGAACCTGCAACTTTGAAACATTGGAATGGTTAGATTATAATACCTGTTTGGTGTAAATTAAAATCAGTTCTTTAGTAGAGTTTGATAAAAGTTAGAAATGTGTGGTTGAAAAGTTGTGGGTTCCATGAAATGTGTTGTTAAAATTAATTGTTTAATCCGATTTTAATCTATACCAAACAGGGGCTATATGAAAAAGTGGGATCTTTTGAAGTGGATATTTCCCGTTCCTGTTTATGAAAAGTTCTATGGGTATCTTGGCAGTCAGATTATTGTTGTATAATAATATTTTGTCATGAAGAGAATAATGTGCAACTTAGAGTTAATACTTCATTCTTTAAACGTTTCATTTCTATGATGTTCAATTCAATTTTGAAAGACCAGCCTGGTATGTTGACAGGTGAAGTCTTTTCAAGAGGGAGGTTCTGCTCTTTTTGCGGATGACCTTGTATCTCGTTTCCCTGGATTGAAAATTGGAAAACTTTGGAAGGAGGAGCATGACAGGATTCTTCTGCGAGCGGTATTGAAGTATGTTTTTTTTTTCTTCCTGTTAAATTGAAGTTTCGCCTCTTTTTTTATAATAAAAAGATTAAAGTTCATAACAATATGGTATGTATAGATAATCCAGTAATGTTTTCAATAAGGATTTCAAGAAATGAGTTTTACATATTAGTAGACATTTAACAAAAAAATGGAGTTCAAGAAATGAAATTGCCCAGATTAAGGAAAAATATGGAATTGTGTCTCCCTTGAGATACAATTTGTTACTACATCTATTGTTAGGAACTATGGAATATAATAATGCTGAATACTTGTAATTATTTGTTGCCAAGAATTTATTTCAGCCATCCTCCTGGTAATATTTATCTGTTGACCTTCAAAGCAGGTAGTTGAAATGAAATTCGATTGAACAAATCACTCTATAAATTTCTCAGATTCTATTTGGATCATATAATTTACTTTTATTTTGTTGGACATCAAGACATGGTTATGGAAGATGGCAAGCAATTGTTGATGACAAAGAATTGAGAATCCAAGAAGTGATTTGTCAAGTACTGAACCTTCCCTTCATAAACTTACCTGCCCCTGGGGATTTTCAAGCCCAAAGTTCTGCCTCAGGAGCTCCACAAATACAATCTTCTTCAGCGACTCCTCAGACACAGGTTTCTACATCAGGAGTTCCTCAAGCACAAAATGGTATGAACACATCTGAAATTGGAACATCTGGAAATCAGGTGAAAGAAACCAATAGTGAAAACGACCAGGGGGCAGATGTTGCACACGGAATAACAAATTCTGCAGCCCAAACACAACCTGTCCAAGATCATTCTGTACTATATAGTTTCAGAGAGATGCAAAGAAGACAAGTTGAGTTTATTAAGAAACGGGTGCAACTTTTGGAGAAATTACTTACTGCAGAATACCAGAAAGAATTTTTTGTAAGTTCTTTCACTAGTTATATCATAGATGAAAACTTGCCCGTTGTTTCAAATTTACTCATGTGAATTGTTTCTGTCATCAACAAATAAATAGAAGCACATGAAACTAGCTCTCTCTATAACCTCTAGTAGATAGGGTGGGATAGATTTTTAACTTAGTTATTGGGTCATGTTCTAAATACATCTCGATGCATGAAATGGTGATTAGTTAGGCAGAAGTTTGTCGGAAGCTTAACTGTAACTAATTAATTACAATTTTGATCTTTTAAAAGTGACAAATCATATTACTTGCTTATTTTGTTATCTAAATGAATATACATTTCAGGGTGACAGAATGCCAAATGATGAGACTGGTCACAACGTTACTCATGTAGCAAATCCAAGTTTTGTGGAATCAGATGGCCAAATGATTGACCATTTGCCTCAAGCTGAAATGATTTGTAAGTGTAGCCAATTATTCTTTAAGTTTGTCCCTAGAATATCAACAATTCAGCACAGATCGAGTTAGACTATTACCTGAGAAAAGAACATGTTGAATGTGTTCCTGATTTCGTGTCTGCATGGTGTACTGAGGAAGATGGGGTTCACGGTGGATTTTGAAGAATGAATCATCTTTGACATTGTATATGGTTTTATTTCACCATGAAGACTCTTTCGCGTGACTTTTCATTTATATAGGGTTCAATACTCGAGGAATTTTTGCGAAATTCTGATATGTAATTAAACAGTGAAGACTATGATGTGTAATTAATTTTTCTAATGCAGTTCCAGAGGAAGTGTCGAAGGCTGCTTGCGACAACAAATCAGATCGCTTGGGTATGGTTCGGCTCTACAATGAGGTAAAATGCGTACAGTCAAATCTTATTGACTGTCTATGCATCATTCTTTGGCATGTTTTCGTAATTTATCCAACAGGATTGCCATATACTTCCTAGTGATGTGGTAAGATAACTATTGTGCTTTTAATTTGCTTGCAGATGTGCAAGTTACTTTCAGAAAGTGCCCTAGATTCAGTAGCAGCACTTACAGCTGACAAACCTGAATGCTTGAATTTGGGAAGAAATCTTGCTCCACTTGAAGCATTGAATCAAGAGATAAACCATTTACTTGCACCAGCATCTAGAGAAGATGAGAAGGCTAACGTTGAAAAACCAAGTTCCTCATATATTCCCCGAGCAGATGATTTCGTGCTTGGAGTTGAGGCAGATACTGGCATGAAGTTGTCTGCTGTGGATGTGGATCTTCCAACACAAAGTACTCTGACAGAATCGGCTTGCGATGTTCTTAATGCAGCATCATCTACGGCTGAGATTGAACGCCCTGTGGATTTATCTAGTGGAATTGCAGATATAGAAATGGAGGTGAAGGAGGATGATGCTAATCTCAAGACCAATGTTGGGAATGACGGAAGCACAGAGAAACTCGTTGTTTTGGATGATTAATCTTATTCAGAATCGCTGAGATATATCTTTTAACATGTAGAATGAAGGGTAATAGAATTATTGCAATTTGAAAAATAGAAACGATGTAGATGACATGCAGATTCTTGGTTATCTTGTATGTGGATTGCATTGTTGAACCCAAAAACCGGCCTTCAAAATAAAAAAAAAATAAAAAAAAAAAGGAAGAAGAAAAAAAATTTATACTTCCTATTACTAGTTTCGTTTCGGTTCGGTTCGATTCGATTCGATTCGGTTCTTGACCCTAAATCATTCATGGTTTTTTGGGTCAATCTCTAAATAGCGGTTAATACTTGTGAAAAGATGTTTCTTGTTTCTTTATTTATTGAAAGGTACATGTGTATCAATTTTAACAGTTTCGTCTTTGTCTTCTATGTCTGTTTAAATTGCTACGAATTATGTATAAATATTCTTCTAAAACTGAAAGTCAAAATTGAAAAAGACAAATATTAGGTGTAAAGTGAATTAGATTCGTTATCTCGAATAAATTTTAATACTGCAATATAATTTTGAGGTGTTAAAATTTTAGATACACTTGTTAGGACAAAATAAATGAAATCTCTGTGACAAAATTGAATTAAATTAAAGCTGAGGGACCAATAAACAATTTTTTTTGCACGTCACGGACATCAAAATCCATCGAGCGTTGAGCCGTAGACAATTTGGCTGGCGAAAAAATTTCCTTCGTTTTCACGTCTCAACCGAACCAATTTGGAGTGCTTTTAGGGTACCAAAATTGTGAAATTATAATATATTTTTCACTGTTTTCCCTTGATCCACACACCTCACCTACTTCTTTACGATAGAATTTTAGACTTGAAATCTCACGAACAATTCGAAAACAAAAAGGAATAAAAAAAATAGAAAGCCTGGCGTAAAATGGATCCTTCTATATCTTGGGACTCCCTGCGAAAACAGGTATGTAATTTTACACATATTCTAACCTTTTTGTGTTGAAGAATCGGTTACGATTTATGTATTATCTGTATTGGCTGAATGTTGGATCTATTGTTCTGTATTGATGGGATTGTTCTAGGTTATAACATAAGATTGTCAGTTGAATCTGGTTGACAGTTGGGGTTCATAAGATATATTTTCATGGACAAAGCACAAAAGAGTTTTAGAGAACTATCTTTTATCACGAGGAACATGTTACAATCTAAAACTTTTTCTGTGAAAATTGCGGATGTTATATCTCCTTTTCTTGAAAAACGGTGATGTGCATTGGCCATTTCTGATTTCTTGTAACCAAGTTTTTTTATTAGGAAATTGTGAAATCCTTTGAGATGACGTCATTTGTTATGTATATGTATTTTGTAGCATCCATATTCAATGAGTTATGGTGAAAATTTCTGTTTGATCAGAGTACATTGAATTTTCAATGTTTCCAAATTGCCTTCATTTACTTTCATTTTAATTATTCATCGTTTTCGAACAAATTTATAATGCAGACAAGGCTGCGTAGTGCTCTAACCCAAAAGAGATCTGCACCTATTTGTGTTTTCCTTCATATCCGAAGCTACTGTTATCACTGAATAGCTTGGTAGCAGCCTATTTGAACCATTGAACATTGGTTGACCCCACCATTTGATGGAAGTGCTTATTTGATCATATAGCCCTTAAGTCATCAAAGAATAATTAGGAAAAAGAAAAAGAGAACTCTTTCCGGCCGATAAGAAAAACCTATGACCTTGTTAGTCCATAAAAAAAGCATATATTCATTTCATTGGAAGAAACCTTTACCTTTATAACAGCAGAAAGTGTAAAAAATGCGTTAAATTTCACTTGTTTGAGAGTCTCACTTCATTCCCCCTTTTACACATCATATTTTTGCCTATACACATATATGTGCATTATTTATACGACCTATTTGGACTTCGAATTAGGAAATTACTTTACAGCTTCTTGACTCATTTCTGTAGGGGAGTCTCCTCTTATCTAAGGTTCTAATCTCATTTTCTCGAGTCATTAGCAATCATATTTTTTCTTCAGCAATTTATTTATTTGTTGTATATTTATCTTGATAGGGATCTGCAATTTTGTTTTGTTTCTTTGTCTCTTCTTTGAAATATTTTTTTACTAAGTTTTTTTTTTGGTGTATATCTGGATAGGCGAGGAAACTCGAAGCACAACTCGATGAACAGATGCATTTATATCGTAAATTAGTATCAAGAAAAGTTGATAATACTAATGATAACAATTTAGAATCCGGAATTGAGCATCTTCTCAAACAGCTTCAACAAGTAAATTTGCAAATGCAAGCTTGGGTTTCATCTGGAGGATCTGAAATTTTTTCTCATACATTGACTCGACATCAAGAAATTCTTCAGGATCTTACTCAGGTATGCAATTGTTTGACAACTTGACTACGCAAATTATGTGGAATTAGACATTCTGATTGCAGCATGCTTTTTGTTCCAATAAAACTTGGTATTGATTATGATGATGAAGTTTTTATATGGAGAGTTTTTATAATGATGCGGCTAAGTTTTTCTGGGGCAAAATTCATTGGAGGGGACTCTGGCGTGTCTATTATTATCTCTATGAGATGTTTTAACTTTACTGTGTAAGAGTGTAGCTGAAATCCTTAAATTTATCAAGTATTTAGTTACCTGGGGTACAGACTGCTAAGGTTACCTGAAAGTATTATGAACTGCTACATCTCTGAAATGCTGTAAAATAGTGCTTTGAAACCAGTGGGGGAGGGGGACCAGTGGGGCAGTCGTCCCCACTGAATTTTGGATTTTTTTTATTTTTTTCACAGAACATTTTTTTAACGTAGTTGTTTTTCTTTGTCTGCGAAATGGAATCTGAATGCAATTCTTTTCCAAGCTCCCAAATACACTTACAAAATGGAACCCCATGGGCCCCACCCAGTTTTTAAAAAGGCAAAATCAAGTACTGAGGCTTTTTCTGTTGTGAGGTGTTAGCCTCAAGGTGCTTTTAGGCGTATGCCTTGGTGTGAAATAAAATAAATAAATGAATAAAATTAGTCAAGAAAATACAAAAAATAAGCATGTCATAAACATTAACAACTTTAAAATTCCCAAAACACTAGAATAAGTTTTAAGTATCGATACAAACAACCCTCTTGACTGGACTTTTAGTTTAAAAAGGAAAAAAATTAAGAGAGATCGACTTCAATGACATCCACAGAGGTGATTTCAACTTTAATGGGGAATAAAGGCAGTTGTTTTTCTTGAAAAACATATATTGAAACTTTAAACAAGCTTGGATGTTATCCTAATGATGTTTCTTGGAATTTGACTTACTTCTTAAGACGACTGTACTAACACAAGTCAATTAACCTAATCTATTGAAAGACTTGTTGAAAAATCATTCATCTAGTTAGTGCATGCATGTATGTATCGTGGGTTCATGCATTTTTTTTCATTTGAAAAATGAAGAAAGGGAGAAGATGAGACAGAGAAGTCGACCAGCAAGAAGAAGAAACAACAAAGAAAATGATAAGGAGAAGAAATAAAAGCTGGTATTATAATTTATGTGATTTGTGTGTTATGTTTGTGTTTGGACTTGTAATTTATTTTTATTTATGGGTCAAAGAAATTAGCTATGTTTTAATAGGCGGTGGGTTTCTGAATCTGTTCAACCAATGAAATTTTCTTGGAATAAATTAAAAGTGGGCCTAGCCGATTAAAGAGGCACGCCTCTCATTGTTTGAGGTGTGTGAATGCTTACGCCTCAATCAAAACAAGCACAAGTCTCATTAACCACATCAAATGTTCGTGCCCCAAACGCAATTTTTGAGCACCTCAAATTGAGGTGCACCTCTGTTTCGCCTTTAAACCATGTCCCCACCCACTCTCCCACTTTTCAATTCCTAATTAGTGGCAAACACTCCTCCCCCCAATCCAATATCTAAACCCCACATGCAGTCTCCTATATATATATACACTGAAATTCTAAACTGTTTTATTAGGACTTCAGCACAAGACTTGTGTAGTTGTGTTTGATTTTAATTTAAACGTATTTACTACAATTTAAGTATATTTAATGTAAATTAAAATGATTTTGCTGTGTTTAATATGTAGCAAGTTGGTAAAATTGAAAAAGATGTAATCGTTAAAAATTAGAATGGGGTCCTTGACGTTTCAAAGTAATAAAACTCGTAGGGAAAAATCGTAAAAGGCTATAACAGTTTCAATATTATTTTGTTACTATTTCATTAGGAAAAGAATTGTAGTTAGATCTTGCCCTACTGAAGTCAGTTCCTGGTTCCGCCACAGTTTGGAACCTTGTGACTTGTGTACTAAGTCCATGTTTAGATAGTGTTTATAAATTGTATATAATTGGTCAAGCCATTTTTTATTTACACATTTCATAGGATCCACAAGTATTATTTACTTATCCACCACTTATTTTTATCTATTTATAATTTAAATTGAATATAAACAACTCCAACACATGCTTTAAATCGTATGGTGCAGAACTGGAAGCATGAAGAAAGAAAGACACAGCTGTGGTGTCAAGTACAACTAAAAAAGTCTCTTCTATATTTTGCTTGTTGTCTAATAGTGATCATTTTTGCTTACAACATAAAGACGGCTTTCATTTTTGTGCAATTGTTAATATATTACCTTCAGTTAAGATTTTTCTTTGCCTTATGTTCTTCTGATAAGCTGATTACATGATTCTTTTAGATTTGTTTAAATTAAGAAGATTTGGCTGAAGTTGATCAAATACATCATTTGGTGTGCAGGAATTTAATAGGCTTCATTCTAGTCAAAGAGCTAGGAAAGAGCATGCTTCTTTACTTGAGGATTTTAGGGAGTTTGATCGTACAAGATTAGACCTGGAAGATGGAGGTGGTTCCTATGATCAAGCTCTCCTCAAGGAGCGTGCTACCCTCAATAGAAGTACAGGACAGGTAATTGAGACTAATCTGGCTTTTTAAGGAAGTATTATCAAATGATGAAGTTGAATTACTATGTTTTTCAAATTGAACGAAATTCAGTCTTTGTTTCATGTGTGTTTATGCATGATCCAGGGAATAAGTTGGCTAAGCATCTCTTTGTTGCCACACAAATTTAACGACCAACAATACACTAGATGCTCTTAATGTGATATTCCCAAATTTTTGACAGTTCAATGAACTTGAACTTCAATCTTGTTTGAAAGGTTTAATAATTTGTTTCCTTGGCATGTTTGTGGCAGTTGTGAAAATATTGAGTCACTGAATTGGATCTCCACTGATGGAGCAGAATAAATAATGAGTTTATTTTTCTTTTTTGTCATTACTTACTAACTGCAAAGTCTTTTCCTCAACAACTCCCAAATTGATTTGTGTGTTTTGTGTGGCTTAATTTGATTTGTTGGACTTGGACCTACCCAGCGTTAGGTTTTTCAATACATGTTATTCTTTTGCTATTCTTTTCATCAAGTGTAGTTGCTGAGCTCACATTGGTTGTTGAGAATTTTTGCGGTTAGCCTGCTGAAGATATTATCTTTCTTTGAAAGTCAACAGGGTGAGATAATAATAGATATGTTCGATACGTATACTCATGTAGGTGGAAACTTGTATTCTCTGCACCCTTGAATGTAGACCACCCAGTGCTAATCTTAATGCTTCTGTCTGTCTGGATATGCTTGTATGAGTTTTACTAACAGAGCACACATGATCAACGGGCAAGGTTATTTTGAGCAACAAGCAAGCAACAATTAACCATAGATGTGATTTAATCCATGTATTGTAAGCCTAAAAAGTTTCGGAACCCCAATGACTGGTAGGTTTTTCTGTCTTGGAAAAGTTTGAGATGAGTATTGCCAAGTAATTAAAGTAAGCATCAACTTGTTTTCAGAATTACAGTTTTTTCATCATCCTCCCGTCTAACAGTAGTGGACCAGCAAACCATAGATTTCATGGGGAAGGTATGACATGCAAAATCAAGCTTCTTCATGTACAAGTTTCCATGCATAAGGATTGCACCTCACATACTTTGTTCATGCCATCTAGCAATCACTTCTCAGTGTGGACTGTGGACCGGTGATTGTGTTGACTTAACTCATGCAGCTAGCCTCATAGAAGAAGGGATTTTTATGCCTGTATTTTTGGTGGTTTGAGGAGAGAGATTATGAAGGATGACTAGATGCTGGTGAAAATAGCATTTATTAATAACACTAGTAAACTTGATTAGATTCCATGTTTCATTGTTTGTGTTGAGGATGTTTTAGACAAACTTGGACTAGGTGCATACCCTGAGGAATTGCTGTTTATGATTGGGGGAGTTTGTTTTTAATTCTCAATACTCATATTTTTACTGTGTTCGTTTTTTATAGCTAATACCTGATTCTTTATTGCTGCAGGTGGACTCCGTGATCTCACAAGCACAAGAAACCTTAAAATCTCTCATGTTCCAACGTTCGACGTTTGGGGGCATTAATTCAAAGCTTAGTAATGTCAGCAGTCGGCTTCCAACAGTAAGGAAATTAATTTTTCATACTGTTGATTTTCCATGTTTTCTTCATTCTCACAATGTGGGTGTAGTCGTGTAGAGATGGTAATGGGGCGGGTTCGGGGCACGGGCTTGCCCCGTTTATTATTTTTTTTTTAAAAAAAAATTTCAGTTAACTAATATTTTTTTTAATTTGTCGTTAATTATTTTTTTTTTATTCTTCACGGGGCGGGTTCGGAGCGAGGCACCCCCACCCCACCCCGCCAAGCCGTGACAGGCAGGGCGGGTTTGCCATCACTATGCGGGTGTTTAGAGGCGAAGAAGGGTTTTACATTTTTGATCAAGGTATCTTTTGAAGGCATGAGATTAGTTGTTATAGAGCTGTCACAGAGTTGGCGTATAATTTGACATACAGAACATGGGTGTGGGACCTTCGAACTTATTTCTTGGAAGAGTATCCTAGGGTATTTGAATAGACAGTTTGACGCTACTAAATGAATTATTCACATGAATAATGCTATTTGCATTGCTCACTACCGTAGCCGACACGTGTATGCCGCCGCATAGGACAACTACAGTAGTGAGCGACTGCAAATAGCATTACTCTATTTGTGTCTATGCTGTTTCTTAGAGCCAGATAAGGTGGAAATGGAGACAATAGTTTTGCCTATGAATCTGTCAAATTTATATGCATGTATCATTCAAATGTTGCAGGTGAATCACATTCTCACGGCAATAAAGAAGAAAAAGTCCATGGATACCATCATCCTTTCCTTGCTCGCTGCAGTTTGCACGTTTCTCATTTTAATTTACTGGTGGACGAAATAAGAAAACATTGCGTGAGAGTACTGTTGGAGCCTTGTGACGTGATCTTTTGCTAGTCATATTGTTTATACATACCTTGTTATGCTGTCAAATTTTTTGTTTTCTTTACTGGCATTGGCTTCTCAGACAACATTGTATCCATTTTGTTGGCGACGACACTTTGGTAAATCTAATCAGGTCGCAACGGAGGTCAACAATAGCTTGTTTATCACTGGTGAATCCTTCGATTTTTCATTTTATCATTGTAGAGCTAATTCGTGGCTTAGTTTGGACCAAGCACAATAAATTTCTGCCTTTTGATACTCTGGTTTGAATGTTGCAGATGTGACAACGTGCTTGTTTTTGGAGCGCTGAGAATTGAAAGAGCATCCAATAAGGAATTGTTCAATACAAAATATGAAAAGCATCTTTTAATTACTTGTTAAAAAAATTATCAAGGTACTATAAGTGAGCCGCCGAGTCTTAGACGGCAGCTTTCATCGTTGAATAAAATTAAGATTCAAAAGCTAACAGCTCTATCTTTCCAATCACTCTTTCATTGACCTAACTTGAGACATTGGCATCAATTTCTCCACGTTGGTGGTCTCTTTGACTTGGACACCCTTGTTTGATTAGGTCCGTCTGGTCAATTAACGTGTACCTTAGAACCCCACGATTGAATTGAACACACATTTTGGTAACTCTGAATTTTAAGTCATCGTCCTAGTTTAAATAATCACATTCTTAACAAAACTGCGTTAAATCGTAGGATGTGCCTCAGTAGGTAAGGGTATAAGAGCTGTCATACTGGTGTCTACAAAGAGTCCAATTCTAAAGCTTGTTCGAAGCAGGAATCGAACTCTCACACTGCGGCTGTCAGCTCAGTTGAGATTACCTCACTCTTGTCTTTTGCACCATTGAGCTATGTCTTGGAAGGCTATTTTTCCTATTTATAATTCATTCATAAATTGGTCAGACAGATAAATTTTAATAGAATCAAACATCGAGAGTGAAAACATGAATCGCAGAAGGCTGAATAGGATGGGATACGAAAGTCTTCAACAAATCATACTATTTGTTCATGCATGGTCTTGGTTAGGTAATCAACCCCATCTGTAATGTTTCTTATGATTTCTATCAATTTTGTGGGTCTTAATTTTTAGACCTATTTTATAAATGAATTTGATAAGTCAAAAACAAAATCAAATAATTTTAACGTTGAATATTTATTCAAGTTTCAGTTTTTTCTCACAGGGTTTTGCTATTTGTACATTATTTGATTTACATCATGGTCTACTTTCCATTTGTTTTTCAAAACATTATGGCGGGAAAACTATTTTTTTCTTTTAAATTGATGAATGACTGTCAAACTTGGTGTACACTTTGCATGGTTCTTTCTCCCAAGCGTCGTTATATAATGGCGGACACATCACCAACCACAACTTAATTTAAATGGGAGTTAATATTAATATAGTCAAAAATTTGTTTTCATTTACAAATTGCAATACACGCGTTTGATTTGACCAAATGTTTAATGGAGTTGGTTTAACTAAGATTGACTTCTTTCCTATTTTCATGGTTATTAAACTCAAGCCCTTAATCAGGTCGGGTAAGATAATAAGATCGGATTGCTATTGATCTGATCAAAATTTGGATATATATTATTCTATTTTTTTTATTTATTTTTAATAAATCTCCAACCTATTGATTGATTTATGACCAAATAACCCAGTGTCTTGACCGGGTCAATGTCATAATTATCTCTATGCTTACTCTTCCAAATGCTATTAATTGGTTGAGTCTTGCTATTCGTACATGGGCGTTTACACGCTCGTGTACACGGGCCCACTGCCCCCCTCACAATAGGGGGGGGAGGGGGAGATTATTTTATTTGGGCGTGGGCCCTCCCCTTGTGTGAGAGGAGTGTAAACCTACGAGTAAAGCCAAGGGTACGAATGACTTTGCTCTAATTGGTTTTAGAAATTAAGGTTTTAGAAATTAAGGCACCAATTTATTGTACCTTCAATAAAATTCTTAACCACGCTCCATCTTATTCATATGCGTCAATTAAAAAGTAAAATCAATCCAGACTCAAAAACAGAAGGGGCACATGTCCATACATAATTGGATAGTTTGAAAAATAAAAAATAAAAACATCCACACATCCACTGTCAAGTCAATCTGTTTGTATTGTATCTGTTTTTTAGCGATGACAAGTGGCTTTATTCTTTTATTGGTATGTTTGTTATGTGTGATTGAACAAGATAATGAATAAAGTAAAAAGAAAAGTAGCGAAGAAATTAAGAATTTACCTTAAGTGTGTCCTTAATTTGCTGTAAAGCAACAATAATTTGGAAAAAGAAAAGTGAGAATAGAGACAGAAATCAACCAAAGAAGACCCACAATCACATGCACAAATTGTACTATTGTTCCTAGAATTAGGAATCTCCACACAAACAAACAATTTAATTTAATTAATTAATTGTGTTTCTATTCCAATCATAATCAAACAACTCACTGCCAGCCTCAATGCAACAAAAAGTAGAAACACAAATTATACCTCCTTCCACATTTTACTATTTATTTATATGATTTCTTAACTTTTTGAAAATTACTTTCACTTTATTTTTTCAATGTCACGTTTTTGCAATTGGAAAAAATGATTGAAACACGACAATATTCAAACCTACCTACCGTTGCCCAACCCAACGGCAATGGATGAAGAAAGAAAGTGTATTGGAAGAGACAATTTAAATAAATCCGTTAACTAAATACATGAAAAGTCGTATTGAAGGTTCGACGCATGTTTATGTATTATATTAACAAGACAATGTACATTTCTTCATGAGTTGATTTTACAGCAACTTTGGTACAATACAAACACCACAAACGAAAAATAAATTTCCCTTTACTGGGAAAGTGAATTGACAAATGTTAGATCAAATTGTGAGTTCTGATATTTTTTTTTTTGAATATTTATTCCAATATTATGTTCATGAACAAATGGGTTAGTGAAAAAATGAAAAATAAAGATGAAGAAATGTATTCAGCTTTTCCAAGCATAAATCAACAAAGAAAATCCAGTAAGAACCTTCAATTCATTCTCTTCCATACTTGCCCATTCCATTACAGAACTGCAAGTTGAAGAAGCTGATGACAATGACGAAGAAGATGAACTTCCTGCCGATCTCAACGAACCCTTCTTCATTTTCTTGGTTTCAAATCCAAATCCAAATGACTGCTGTGACCAAATCACATTCCCGTAATCTTCTTCATCTTCAAATCTGAATGTGAACAATGCATAACCATCTTCACGATCTTCTTCAAACAACCAGTTGTACACATCCCATGAAACCAGTACGTTCACTCCCTCAACTTCAATTCTCTCGTTACCTCTAAATTTCCATTTCAAATGCTTGATCTGCAGAACCCTTTTGCTATCGACTGAAATATACAATCTAGGATCGTCACCAATTCTACAATCGACGGAGATGTTTCTCTCTTTGCCACCAAAATTGGCTTTTGTAGTGTAAAGCTTGTTGCCATACACATGCTCTCTTCTTACCACCATTGTTTGGTTTCTGTTGGGTTTTCTTGCTTTGGTTTTTGCATAGGCTTCTTTTGCAGAATCGCCAACTAGTAATACCATTTCACCACCTACAACAATGGCGATGTAGAATCCAGTCTGGGGCTCGGGTCCAGCTCCGTATCTGGCTCTAGAAAGATCCCAAAAGATGTAAGCATTTTTAGCTGATTTGATGTTGATATCAAGCCTTTTAGAGCCTTGTTTATTCCAGAAAATAAAGGGCTTGATAAGGAGGTGAAAGGAAGATGTGGGTAAGGAAGGAAAAGTGAAGTCTTTGTCATTATCCTCCAAGGCGGCGGCGGAGGAACAGTTGTCAAGGAGGAAATGGAGGTGGAGGCTCCGGCTGAAGAGGTTGCGGGACCATGTTAAGGCAAACAGGCCTAAACCAGTGTTGTAAAGACAAGTGATTAGGTTAGGATTGTTGGTGGACGGTGGCGCCGTGGGGGAGTGGTGGTGGGTTATAGTTTTGGTGGTCGCAGGACGGAAACAAGAAGGGAGTGGGGATTTTGACATTTTGGGATTGTATAGATGCTTTTTACTCTACCATATGACTAAATTTGAATGGGGTTTTGGTGATGGAATGGATTGAATGAAGAAAAATTGGGGCTTTATGGAGAAGAGGAAGTAGTATGGGATTCTTGTAAGAGTGGTTAGAGGGAAGTCTACATTGGATTCCGCGTGTTTGATTTACTTGTGCCAATGTGAAAGAGTATCGAACACAGTACAATTGGTCTTTCACTTATCAAATATGTACAGCAAACCTGTTGAACTTCCGTTTTAGAATCACCTTAGTCGAACTAGAATCAAATCATTTCACAAGATTCAAATTCGATAACTGATTTTAGGGACGTGGTCAAAAAAATAAGGTTGAGACGATTGAATTGGGTCAAATATTCATGTAGTGACCAAACTAAATCGCGCTTTTTCAAGTCAAGTCGGATTATGTGATTTGCTGGGAAGTTTTCAATGCAGAATAATATGGTAAATATTTGTATTAAATGGACGGAGAATTAGGGTGAATTTCATAATGTAACAATTATATGTATTGGTAGTTGATGTGACGCCAATATAAAGAAGTCAGTTGATATAGTTGACCGCTACACCAATTCAAAGTCAATTTCATGAGGTGGGTCTTTCCCCTCTAACAAGTATAGAAGGTTACAAATAATTACCTAAATTTAAAAGATTATTGAATATAAAACATGAGATCTTTCATGACCCTTGATTAAACTTGTTCTTAACGTGCTCACGATTTAAATAAACTTCAATCTTCAAATGCATTAACCACCACCTCCACCATCACCATATTATTGCTTGATACACTTACTTGGACTTCTAAAACATGATAGATTATGGTTAATTGAACTGATATCTACCTAATTTATTTATAAAAAAATGTGTCAGTTGTATGAAAATCCCCGATCTGGATGTACTACCGCGATGAAAAACAATTTTGAGTATAATTGAAGTTGTTTCAGAGCAATTAAAGATTAATCGAATTGTACAATAGTAATCAAAAGAATTAAGAGAGCAATTGGAAGAGATTCACAAGTTTTGAGAGGTAAATTCATTATTAAGAAAGTTTGGGGGCCTAATTGTATACTATTGAGACTTGTAAGGGATCAATTAAGGACAAATGTGAAGCATGATGATCAAGTTGTAATGATTAAAGATGAAGGGTCCATGGTGCAACCAAAAGGGAACTCGACTTAGACATTAAAAGAAGTTTAGGGATCAACTTGCACGGAGAAAAAAGTACTAACCTTGCAATCGCAAGACCACAATGGTTCTATCGCAGAGTGAATTGTTAAAATAGTCACTGAACTTTACGTCATACTTCTAAGAGGTCATTGAACTTTCAAAATCACCCAAGTTATCAACGAACTTTGTAAAAGATTTTCACGAGGTCACTAAACTTTAAAAATCACCCCATTCATCACTGAACTTTGTAAAAGGTTTTCCAGTGGTCACTAATTCAGTGATCTCCTAGACAATATTTTGCAAAGTTTAGTGATCCTGTAGAAACCTTTTACAAAGTTTAGTAATGAATGAAGTGATTTTTAAAGTTCAGTGAACTCGTGGAAACCTTTTACAAAGTTCAGTGATAACTTGAGGATTTTTAAAGTTCAGTGACCCCTTGGAAGCATGTAGTAAAGTTCAGTGACTATTTGAGCAATTCGCTCTTCTACCGCAAGTCTATGGAATGTGTCACCAACAACTAGAACAACAAAGCCATGTGATCGCAACCAAACACACTGTGCTCGCATGGCCTTTCCATTCAGTCCAATTTCCTCTTTTTATATTTTCTAATTTCATTCAACCTCTATATAGAAAGCAATTGTGGCATGAGATTTGACCAGTTTTAGGGTATATAAATACATATCTTCATCGGTAACAAAAAAATAAATAAATAAATAAATAGTGAGGCTTTTGAGAAATGCAATAGACATATATCTTACAAAGAAGTCTGTACGACGCCTTGGATACATATTATATTTTTTTTTTTTACAAGATGTAAAGAAGGTTTTGGATTCAAAACACATTCCATACCAAATTGATACATTTTGCTTGGTTTGAAGGAGGAGGAGGAAATTCAAGGAGATTGACAAAGAGTCGTTGAAGAGATTCAAGGATTCCATATTTCTTTCCATTTTCTTTACAAATTTTAATTCTCGGTGATATCGTATCATTTTAATTCTTGTTTTTGTATATCATGCTCGGCTAATTGTATAGATATTAGGATAATGTTGAACTTATGTTTTGATATTTGATGTTAAATTCCAGATTTTGACATTGAAAGTTTTAAATGATTGTTAGGAGTTTAATGCCTTTTAAATTACTTGATCACTAATCGAAGAAGTGTTTAATTTCTATTGACATTTTAGAAATGTGATATGAATTAAAACATGTAGTAATAATCATTGTAATGTCCAATAAGGATAGAGATACACTGCTATATTTTGCATGATCATATGAATGTTTTTGTGATTTTTATGCATATTTAGATGTTCGCATCCTTTATAAAGATATAGGAGGGTTATATGCGAAGATATGTCCAATTCTCTTGAGAAAGATTATTAAACAAATTAAGAACATTGATCGTCAAGTCCGAATAAGTGTTGTATGGGTCCTCAGTTGATATTAAGATGGATGAATGTAGGAGCATTTGAAGTCCTGTGTGATTGTCAAATAGTTGAGATTCATTTACACTTCCCAAATAATTAGATTAGCTATAGATTTTAATTTGTTAATATAAATCATCCATCAAATCTTGTTATTCAACTAAAGTTAGGTTTAATTGAAAACTAGATTAAATACTTCAACCCTACTGCTTGTCCAGGGTTGCAAACCCATTCAAAAACAGGGGCGCCCTCGGTGGCCCTCTGTTTTTGAATGGTTATACAACCTTGGACAAGCAGCTTTTTTCTAAATACTTAGTCCTTGTTGGAGGATCGATACTTGTACTAACGTTCACTTTCTTATTGTTTACGATGTCGTCCACTTGTGAAATTTTAGTATAACATAATTTTTATTTCATTTTTTAAGCTTGATATATCGTTTTCACACATGTAGAGAAGTAAACATAGTAATTTACTAGCTAGCTAACATAGTGTAAAAAAAATGCAAAAAAAAAAATAAAAAAAAAAAGGAGAAAAAAAAGAAAACGTTCAAGCTACTATAATCTCAAATATAGTTAGAGAAATTGCAGGGGATCTTAAGACTCGACTAATGAGGAATGCCTTAGCTTAATACTAAGATAGGAATGTGTAATTGCTTTGGTTAAAAGGAAAAAAATTTGGAAGTCTTTTTCTAGTTACTTTTCATACATGTTAATATACGAAATGTCGAATCTTGTTCGTAATCAAGTAAGTAGTTATTGAAAATCGATAATCTAACCGAACTAAGGGCGGAGGGACTTAATTGGGTTGGGACACTATATACGGTTGAATAGGTATTTAATGAAGTTGTCACCAAATTATTTTGGTTGGCATAACAAAAGACGTCACACCATTCAAATTGTTCCCTACCACATTATGTTTCCATGCTCCATCTAGTTGTGCTTTCATTTTTCTCTCGAGTACTTTTACGTACTAAAAATGTACCGTCTAATAATTTCTAAAATCTTATACCAGCCAAGATCGAAAGGTACTAAGAAATAAAAGTTTACGACACAAACATCAATTGTTACATTATCGATTCTCGATTTTTTCAATCATATCGATCGAGGCAGTTGAATGAATTCAAATAAACATCAAAAATAGGAGTGACCCACCATGTGCAGTGATTCGACTACCCACCAGTTACAACTATATATTAACTAAAAAAGTAGTTGTCGTAAATTTTTATAATGCATGCAGAAAATTAATATATTTCTGTCGCCAACTATATGCAACTATCATGAAAACATTAGATTTACAGCTCAGCTTGAAGAAAGTCTTGGTGGGTTTTAAGTTAGTTTTGTTTGAACGTGCATGGCAAAGGGGCGGGTTCGGGGTGGGGCACTCGCCCACTGCCCCACCCCACCCCACCCCACCACTCCCCCATCCAGTCTCGTCTTGCGCCCCGTCATGGGCCGGGGCGGGTTCGGGGAGCGAGCTTGCCCCTTTTTCTGCCCCGTTTATTTTTATTTTTTTCAAAAATTTCCTGCTAACTAATTTTTTTTTAAAATTTGTAGTTAATTATTTTTTTATTCTTCAAGGGACGGGTTTGGGGCGGGGCACCCTCACCCCACCCCACCAACTCGTTGGGGTGTGTTTTTTTTGCCCCATTCGGGACCGGGGGGGGGGGACCTTTTGCCATCACTAGCAACTATGCAAGTTCGGTCATCCAAAAGCGTAGTATGGTAATAATTTTTTTTTATCCTTAAAATTTTCAGAACTTATTAATGTATGAATATTTCTATTTGTAAGATATGCAAATAGGTGAGGAAGTATGGCAACCACAAGTGCTTATTCGCGCCTACAAACGGGACAAAGGAAAGAAGTGTTTTTGTATGAACAAGTCCAAAGGTATTTACTATTTAGCAGTATTCTAAATAGCGCACCAAGGCGCGCCTTGACGCGATGTGTTGCCTTGGCGCCTTATTTGGCGGTCAATGCGTCTTATTTAGCGTTGACCGTCAGTTAATGCGCGCCTAGGTGCAATTATGCGCGCTTTTTTAATTTTTTTAAATTAAAATTTTTTTTTT
>CAIGRF010099774.1:12055-23022 GCA_903798235.1 Fraxinus ornus
GCCTTTCCTTGCCTGAAGTTTGGACTATAAACCTTCCCACGCTTTAGGCTTTTTAAAATATTACTTATAATTGTAAATTTACTTCTAAGTAAAAAAATAAAATTTTATTTATAAGTAATATTTCACTTTTTAAGTTAAAAATTAACTTATATGTATAAAAATTACTTATGAGTAAAATATTTATTATAACAAAATTTTATATAAAGAATTATAAATTGAAATTTTACTAAGAGATGAGGATGTAATTTTATTATTTCAAAAAAAATTCAAAAGTATTGAATAATAAACTCTAAGGTTGAATTGAGATTTTTTAAAAATGACTCGAAAAAATCATCCATTTGGGTTTTTTCGTAAATGCCAAAATCAGTACTAAAAAATAATAATATAATAACCGCTCGAAAATCGCAAGGCGGCCATTATTGTTGTTCCCACTAATATTTTATATTTTTATCCTGACACTAAACCGTGAGGTGTCAAATTATTTATGGAGGCCAAATGATGGACCACCACCTTTATCATTATATACACACGACTTCTTTTTCTAGGATAAAGTTACTTTGTCGAGAGTTTTACTTAATTTACATGTAGAAGTAAATGATTGAATGAAAAGATTCAATATGTTTTAAACCATAGACAGCGATTTAGGCACTACTTGTTGGGAAAAATGTGATCCGAGTCGAAATAATGGACTGATGATTCATTAAAATTGCACGAGGAAGGAAATTATAGAATGAGGATTGATTTAGACGTTATCCATTTATTTACGTATCAGTTTTTTCTACTTCGATGAACGACTACAGGTATAAGTTAGAATAAACTTTGGAAGATGACAAAAGATAAAGTTCGTCACTTGCTTCAGTTACGTGTCTAACAAGAGCTAGTGGAGTATTGGATTTTTGCATATTTGGACGGAGGAAAAAACTGTTGCTTTCAATGTGTGTGGAAAGCTGGAAAATCCCAATTTCTCTAAGTGTATTTTATGCAAATTAGAGCGTGACACCTTGATTCCACTTATTCATTCTGCTGCGGATCAAACAGCAAAAGTTGACCCGGAATTTGTAAAGGCTAATTTAGGCGTAGGCATTTTTTCCTAGAACCAGACCAGAATCAAATAGAACCGATCGATTATGTTCGGTTATTCTGCTAAATTGATCAATTTTGAGATCGTACGTCGAGAATCAATTGAATTTGGTTTGGTTCTTGGTACTGCCTTGAAAATCAATAGTAAATTCAATTTTCTAGAATTTCTCTTTTCGCTTGCACCAAGATGCACTAGAACTTTGAACACTAGATCTCAAGATTATCTCACGTTAAAATTCATTTTCCATACGTTTCTTCTTCTTTCCTTTAATAGATAATCAAAATTAAAATATAAATAATTTTATAAAAACTTTACAAATGCATAATTTTAAGGGATAATTGTAGCAAAAGCCCAAAAACCTTTAAAACACTAGAAAACTTTCACCAAGTATTTGATGTATTGCAACCGTCACACCTAATCTTTTGAAACGTTGCAGGTGGGGCTTTTTTGGACGGTTTCCATCCAAAATACCTTCGGTTGACCCAAAAAAATTGATTTTGACCACATTTTAATCAATTTTAAAATGGTAAAATGGTAACTATCTATTAATCGTATTAAATAATTAAATCATAAACAAAAAAGGAAATAAAAAAAAAAGTCAACTCCACCCCAAACGAAACTTCAAACCAAAACCACCTCTCCCTTCTCTTACATCCAAGCATTAAGCTCCAGGGGCAGCAACATGCGGCTTCTTCTTCTTCTTCAGTTATTTATCGCTATCGTTCGCTACCTTCGTCAACCTTTAGACCCCATTCTTGGTTTTTTCACTGTCGTGCCACCAATTCTGGGTCGCCTTCACCACCGTCGGAATCTGGGCCAAATTCTAGGAAACCTCCGGCTCCATCTTCAGGTGCCTTTTTTGCTTGGTATTTTCATTCTAAGAATTAATTTGACCAAGCTCAAATTTTTCGTTGTTTTTAAAGTGATCACCCATCAAGATCTTTGATGATTACTAAAGATAATCAGGTTATAGTTATATGGATTTTTGTAAGACTTAATTTCGATAGATATTATACCGTTTATGATGTGTTCCATAGTTTATTCTTTTTTCGCCTTTATGAGTTGATATTGAGTTTTGGAGTGAATTTTTGTTTGTCATCTTATTTAATTGATGTTTTTGTATTATTAGATTATAAGAATCACAAGTGATCTCATACTCTATTCTTAGTCTAACAAGTAGTTTCATACTTTATTTTTATAATGTTTTTAATATAAAGAAGCGGATCGGCACCGGTTGGTTCGGTTCTATAATTGAACATGAAACCATTGATTCCGTTTCTAGACTCCCAGTGAAATTTTTGGGTCTACACTTGGAAAAGTTGTTCATTTGTCAATCTTGATTGATCAGGTGGAATATGTGGTCTCCTTGTGGATTCCTTTCCTAGTGTATATGGTAACTAGGATAAAAAGGAAATTGAGGAATAGGATTCCTTTCCAAGTGTATATGGTATATAGAATAGTAATGTAATTATATTATTGAGGAATAAAATGTTTGTATAGAATGTTGTTTACGAATAGAGTAATTTTAATCATTGTCAAGAATTGCAATAGTTATGTGACAATTTGTTATTCGAATGAACAGAATTATAGGAAATTAATGTCTAAAATAAAAAGCTGTCATATATGATGACTAGTGCAATCATATATATCAGAACTGATCACCTGTCCATAGTGGACAATGAACATGAGATATGTTGCCCACTGATGAGTTGCTACATCGTCGATGGGGTTTAAAATATCAATGACGTGATAATACTACATGTTGTCACATCACCGATGAACAACATATTAGTGGGCATTTGAGCAATCATCAAATGGCACTCCATTATGTGGATCCTTGCACTTAACTATTATAATTCCCTTTTAATGCGAGAAAAAGTGCAAGGCATTCCTTTTATACTTAAAAAAGAATTATTAATGTTCATTTTAGAAAGCGTGGCATATACAAAACGCTCTTATATGCCTTGAAAGACCAAAGAGAATCTGCACCTAGCGCGCACAAAGTCATTATCAAGTGATTCTTCTAAGTACGTGTCCAGTTGCGCTGTACTCAATCTATTAACTTATTTGCTTCTCATGTGTTCGATCACATTCTGCTTGCAAGAATTTGATCTTATTTATTCATCTTCAATAATTTACCTATTCGACTGTTTTTTATAGTTTTTCTAGATGACTATGTCATCTGCAATTATATTTAGATCGATCTAAACCAACAGTTTAAGGTGATTACCTAATTTGCCACTACCTACAACCCTAATCTCGACTTTGTCATTTTTTTTATTTTCAAAGTGCTGCAAAATTAATTGACAAAATAAAATATTAGTGGGAACAACAATTATGATATGANGCAAAATTAATTGACAAAATAAAATATTAGTGGGAACAACAATTATGACCTGCTTGGGATTTTTGGGCAGTTATGATTTTTTTTTTTTTAAAGTACTACTTCAACGTTTACGAAGGATCCGATTTTGTGTGAGAAAAGGATAAGATAAAACAGAATTCGTCATATGCATATTGCGAAAAACTCAAAATTTAAAAAATAAGTCAATGAAGCGAACAAATTTGACTGTTGGTATGAGTTTTATGACTTACCAAAGCATTGTGCTGAGATTAACTAATGAAAAGGCCAACAAGATCAAAATCAGCAACCACACCAGGTAGCTCCCATAGCTTCGACAACAATTAAAGCTATGACTATTTCTAATTTTTCTAGGGGCATATTTAGTACTAGGGGATTTCAATTCTTCCCCGCTTTAGTAGAGCCAATTAGTGTCGGAGAACTCTTGGCTGTCGGAAAGGAAGAGGTGCTTACGAGCGACAACTATTCATTTGTTTAGTTCCCAAGCCTTGCCCTCGTTTTTATTAAATCAAATATTTCAGAGTCGCCAATAAGCTCAGTGACGGTTCAAATTCACCTTCCTTCTCGTTAGCTGGCCTCTGATCCACGTATTTTCACGATACTAGGTGTCTAGCGGCAAAGTTTCCTTTCCCATTTTCTACTCGAGCCTCGATTGCCACGAGAGTCTTACCTTAGTGATCGCTTTTGCTTTTTGGGTGCGACGGATAATCTTCCATTCGATTGCCTAGATTACAACTTTAGTAATGGAGAAACAAGTATTTGGCATGAGGTTCGAGTTGATGAACAGGAGAACGTATCGGTTCCAGGATCATTTTTCGGAGATGTGGACATAGCAACCGTGAGAAGTGAAAAAAACCATAAAAAAATGATGATTGTTCGTGGAGGGTTTCATCGGGTTGCAAGCACCTCCAAGTGTAGAATAGTTTTTCTTGACCTTCTCCTCTAGGAGGAATCAAGGAGCATTCTATCACTTCACACGCTCAAGTAAAGAACGATGCCAATCCAATAGTAAGGCACTAGGCTTAAAAGAATTGTCGACAAACTGGTTCGTCGATGGGACAACAAGCCAAGTTCCGATTCGTCCTTGATGGTATTGTGTCTATGTAAACTTCTTAGTGCGGCAATGGACCATTCCACTCAACCCCATTACCCATGAGCTCGAGATGAGCCGAACTCGTGGCTAGTCAAAGACGAGCAGAGCCCATGCTCGGCTTGTCCCTTAAGGTTAGCCTCTGAACTCGTGGATGTTTGATTCATTGAGGAAGTCTAGATAATATTGGTTTAGAAGTCCAGTTTGATAAGAGATCATTTCATAATGGATTGAGAGTGACTGGGAAAAAGGACTTTGGAATGGATAAAAAAGTATCTAGAACGTTTTGGGACAGAACCGGGGGTTCGGGGATGAGACGTCACGATGCCTACAACGCGAAAGGAAACAGAAGGGCTGGTGCCCCGCATCGGCCTCCGAGCGTTGGCAAACGCCACGACGCCACCTGTTCGGGGAGGAATTTCACCCATATTTGGTTATTGACGCAAGGTGTAAACTCTTTTAAGACTTAAAGAAAACAATTAGATCATTGTTGTATACATTATAAATTCGAGAGTAGATTCAAATTGAGAGAATCAAATCCTGTAAAGACAATTTTAATTTCTTGGTATTATAAATTCTCCCACACTTCCACGTAAATCTTGTGTGATCCATAATTTTCATGTTGCTCATATTATTCTCATATTTAATTATTTGGCCAAATTCTCAACAAATTGATATAAGAACGATTCTGGTATCTTAATTGGTTCATAACACTTACTTAAATGCTTGATCACCTTTTTTATAATAAGTTGCTTATTTTATTTTTGGGAAGTTCGACATGGGTCTAGAGCAATAGTGAGAATTGACATAGGGCTTAATAAACATTATGAATGATGGTTTATGACTAGTGCAATCAAAATAAGTAATCGTTCAATTTAATGTGCTTCTAAGTATTTGAATTTAGAATAGAAATATTTTGGATCGTATTTAGAAATTTGTTTAATGTACCTCATAAGAGATAATTGGATAAAATTGAATTATCGATTGCCAATTTATACACAAATTAGACTAAAGAATATATGTTGACAATTGAAACGGGAGAAGAATAGGTGGAGTTGGAATCCTAACACGCTCTTCTCATGAAAAGTCTTCATAAATCATCTTTCACTTGCAATTAGATAGAAGTAGCTATTGGTAGTAAAGAATCACAAACATCAATTCATTCATTTGATATGGTTATATTTGAGTTTGATTTCGAATCTATACAATTCAAGTTAAAGTCTATTCCACGTGAAATCGATACTCTTACTTCTAAAAAATTTACTTGTCAACGATCTTGTATGTTTATTGAATTTCACGTAACAGAATACATCCCACCAACCAAGACCTTTTACATTATAACTATTTTCTCATTTTGGGCATGTATTAAACAACTTTTGTTGATGAGTCGTAACATAATCATGGGAAAGATTCGAATAGACAAAACGTGCCATCACTTGACCAATAAATTCTTTCTTTTCCCTTTTTATTATGTACAAATTCAGCTACTAAAATGATGAAGCACCAACCACAAATTTAGATTAATTATCTCTAGGATCACACAAATTGGATTTATTCATGTAAAAACGCATTGAACACAAGTTTTAATTTCTAATCTTGTTGGTAGGGATGAATACAATTTTAGGGCGTGTTCGGTAAAGATTAAAATCAGATTAAAATTGAAAAATTAGCCGTTATTGTTAACTTTTATTAGACGAGTGAGATCCAATAACGATCATATTTTCAATTTTAATTGAATTTTAAATACGATCGAACACGCTCTTAATCAAGTTAGACTTTACAAGTTAGGTGGCTGCCGTATTTTTTTGATTGTACTAATTCAATTTGATTTGTTATAATGTAAGTCATATATGATCTTTTAAAAGATGCTTATTCAGTATTCATCTAGCGATTTGAATTGTAGTGTTACATATTTAAAAATTGAGATTTCTTAACTCTTTCGAAAACAATTAAAAAAAAGGGATAATTCTTGAGTTTCTCAACAAGAACTTATATTATCCTATTTTAATTTAGAACCAAACTAGAGGAAGTAATTTCACTTTCCCTCATTTTTTTCCCTTTAAATTTATATGCTTGATTGCATGTTTTTTTAGTGATTAATTAAAATTTAAGTTACTATAAGCTTGCAGCATACAAAAATGTGTGAATGACAAGTGGTCAAAAATGTTTGATCGAAATACATTGAGGGCATGTTCGGTAGAGATTAAAATCGGATTAAAATTGAAAAAATTAACTGTTATTGTTGGTTTTTATTAGACGAGTGAGACTCAATAACGACTATATTTTTAATTTTAATTGAGTTTTAAGCTGTACCGAACATGGCCTGAATTATATCACCCTAATAAAACTCTTAAGAAAAGTATTCACAAAACCAAACACTCCATATGTCCAAGAAAAGCTATGCCGTGTGTGTAATGACAGTTGTCCCTCTCCAATAAAACGTTGAATAGTACATGTATACTTCTTACAAATATTAGGTCAATTAAAGCACAATTCAAAGTTGCTTATTTAGAGCGTGTTTGGTAGAGATTAAAATCGGATTAAAATTGAAAAATTAATCGTTATTGTTGACTTTTATTAGACGAGTGAGACTCAATAACGACTATATTTTTAATTTTAATTGAATTTTAAACTGTACCGAACAGGGCCTGAATTATATCACCCGAATAAAACTCTTAAGAAAAGAAAAGTATTCACAAAACCAAACACTCCATATGTCCAAGAAAAGATATGCCGTGTGTGTAATGACAGTTGTCCCTCTCCAATAATCTGAACGCAACCTCAAAAGTCAAAAGTAAACTCCAACCCCTTAGTCATGACGTCATGTCCTTAATTTCAATTCACGTTTTTCAACCAAATAAATTTTGAGGGTGTATTTGATCCACATTATTTTGGAAGAATGTATTTTAAAATAGTAGATTGAAGAATAATGTGTGGTTGCAAAAGAAGAAAAAATTATTGATGTAATGAAAAATATTATTTTATTGAAAAATATGATTAAAAATGAATAAAAAAATGAAAATGAAAATTTTAATGTATTCCAAATAGAGACTTAATCCCACATTAAACAAATTGTAAGAACCTAATTTCATTATCCAAATAAATGAATAATAAATTTAGCCACGATTGACAACCATTATTTTCAGATATTTATGGGATAAAGATACTTGTACATAAAAAAATTTATCGAATTGTTTACCCATCTCACTTGCACGTGGGCCCCGCGTAAATAAAAAATCCTAAGATGTGGTCCTCACTCCCTATTATGAGTAGTCGATACGGAATTTGATAAAAAAAAAACTCGATACATGTATTATATTCCATATTTTTTTCTAGATATTTTTTTAACCACGTATTCACATAATAAATTACTATGCATGTAAATTCAAAATTTTTTTCCTTACATTTAAAATAACATCGTCCTAAAATCACTATTAAAAACATAAGTTTTCTAATTTAATCACTGTCAAACATGAGCTTAGCTCTATGTCACTAAGGGACGAGATTCAACCGGATCAAAATCTCATCAGTCAAATTAAAAAAATAAAATTCCTCACAATTTTTTGATATATCATTAATTTGCAAAAAAATAAACAAATGTACAAGTATTATTTTTCTTAACCTTTTTTCTTTTGGACCTCACAAATCCAACCACCATTACTTTTCTTCAGTCTTCCGTTCACAATTTCTGACCACAACTCCACAAGTAGAATGGGATTCATCGAGTCAATTACAAGTTAGTATGATTCAAGGATGGAAAGAAAAGCTAGCCCATAATTTCTTAACACGTGGGTTGTTGAATTTGGGGGTACTATATCAGTTCAGAAAGTGATATAAATGGTCCACCTTTGTTTCAAACGTTGAATTGTGGCCCAAATTGATATATGGAAATTCTTATCCATTCGTTGGCCAATAATCTTCCAACCCCACCTAAGAAAGGATTGAAATTTGAAAAACTTAACGTAATAAAATTTATATAAAATATAAAAAGTCATTATATTATATTATTTTTCGAAGTAATTTTCGATATAGGAGTGTATTTTAACTAAAATGATCTACAAGTGAAAAGAACGAAAATATGTTTCTATTTTTCTTGAGAGAAGATCGAATTTCATTATAAATTCGGTACTCAGTAAACAAAAAATAACAATCCATTCATAATCCAACGACAATTCAAAATCCCAAAAAATAAAAAAAATAAAAAAAAAATATAGTAAAGCAATATCATACAATAATAAGTTGACAAGACAATAATAATCCAAACTATCCAGGCCGACATCGCAACAACGATTCATTAATTCGTCGACAAATCAATAACTATCCGATAATTTCTTTTCATATAAATTGTTATAAGCATTTGTTTGGTAGAGATCAAAATCGAATTTTTAGTAAATTTTGATAAAAATTGATTAAATGTATAGTTGAAAAGTTATGAATCTTATAAAATATGTATTTAAAATTAATTGTCGACTTTGATTTAGATTTTAATCCCTACCAAATACTAAATACAAAATAACNATTAATTGTCGACTTTGATTTAGATTTTAATCCCTACCAAATACTAAATACAAAATAACAACTATCTAATAAATCAAAAAGATAAACCATAATATCTTCTAAGTGCTAAATGTGTAACCTAACGATGTAAAATCGAGTGAAGTAACCCCGAATTAACTGTATGTAAAGGTGCATTCTAAGCCGTCTATTTTTTTATGCATAAAATATTCATGATTCAATATACTATTTAATTCAATAAAGTATTAAGCAACAAGCAACAAGCAACAAGCAACCATGGAATTAATGTTTTGATTTTTCAATAGTGTGCGATTGCAAGATTACACTTACGGTCCGTTTGATTATAAATGTAAAAAATAGGTGGAAATAAAATATTTTTCAGGGAATTGAATTGCTTAAAAATTGTTTTACTGAGAATTGTAATTAATTATGTTTGATTGGTATAATTTTCCACCTGATCCGTTTGACTTTGTTTTTCATGAAAATTGTCAATTAAATGAATAAATTTTTTTACAATTGGGGATAGAATTTGTTTAGATTGCCAAAAAAATAAAAATTGAAAAAATTGGTGTTCATTTGGCTTTGTTTTATATGAAAATTGTCAATATAAAGAATAATCTTTTTTACAACTGTGGATAGATTTTGTATCCATTGCTTAAAAAAAAAAGAAAAAAAATAATTTAAAGTAACTTGGAAACAAAATGTGGGAAAATGGTTTCCTCCATTTGCAGAGACGGAGATGGGGGGCAGGGGCGCGACGGCCCCTCCAATATTGTCCGTTGGTCCATTATTCCTAGTTAATTTGTAATGTATTTTTCAATTTCGTCCAAAAAATAAAAATAAAAAAATTCGGGGGCTCTGCCCCCTGAACTCCCCGTATTTTCGCCCCCTCAAGATTAAAATCTTGGCTATGTCCCTGTCCATTTGGGTGAAAAAAGTACACGTGTGGGAGGGTGGAGGAATTTTAGGGTCATGCTACAGGTCCAAAATGGTGTCCAAAATGGCTAGTGGCGGCCGCCTATTGGAGGGGCTGCTGGCCCCACAGCCGCACCTCCAATAGGGGGCTGCCACTTGGCCATTTTGGACATCATTTTGTACACAAAGAATTATCCTTTTATTTTCCATGCTACAATTCCCTATCAAACAACTATCTTCCGTGAAAAATTTCTATTTTTCATGGAAAATAGTGGCTATCAAACACAGCCTTAGATAAAATATAAAGAAAATAAATAAATAAATCAGAAAGTCAATATTAGTAAGCTTGAAAGTATAAACTTTAGGTATTTAATTTTTCTTTCAATTTTCCACGGAAGATAGTGGCTATCAAACACCGCCTTAGATAAAATATAAAGAAAATAAATAAATAAATCAGAAAGTCAATATTAATAAGCTTGAAAGCATAAACTTTAGGTATTTAATTTTTCTTTCACTTTCTATACATTTTTCTTGGAACCCAAATGAAAAAAAAAATAATAAAAATTAGATTAGTGAAAGAACTTACGGATAAAGCTTATAGTTTCAATATAGTGTGTTTGAGCCACATTATTTTGGAAGAATGTATACTGGAATAGTAGATTGACGGAAATGTGTGTTGATAAAGAAGGAAAAATTATTGATGTGATGGAAACTTTTATTTTATTGAAAAATGTGTTATTGAAAATTAGTATAAGAATAAAAATAAAAATTTTAATGTGTACCAAACATGAGCATAAAGGATCATAGAAAATAAAGATTTTAATGTGTACCAAACATGAGCATAAAGGATCATAGAAAAATCTTGAAACAATTACTGGAAAGTTCAGGAATGAAGTTTTAGACCATTTTCAAAGGTACACTGCCAAATTGGGTGTAAAATTATTCATTTGCATCAAATTTGGTATAATTCATTAATCCCATTTTGCCCTCCATTTTCTATTACA